>JAZHYW010047275.1:0-160670 GCA_037355805.1 Ixodes ricinus
CGCACAGTTGTGTTGCAAAGCGCCGCACACCTGTTTTAGCTACATTGAGCTTACCGATACCGATGCTTCCATCCAAGTGTGACTCGACAATTGCCGACGAGCAAATGCTCGTCAGCAACTGACGCTTAGCTCTGCCCGCATCAAATACATGACAAAGAAGTTTGTCACATCGCAACTTTTGCTCGAAAGAAAAGCAGAAATTTTTATAAGTTCTTAAATTGTCGGACATGGCCCGGCAAATTCAGGCGATTAATTAATTTGTTCTATCCAATTTTTACTACGAATTGTTTACACAATTTAAGTCGCACGTTGAGAAGCGCGTCACGCATTATGCGCCTTTGGGCCCGCAAAAGTAAACATACAAACTGTAGTAATTCATAGCAGGTGTACACCCCATTTTTTGGGACGCTGAAGTGTCACCGACTTACTAGATTTAAGACTTCGATCGCGAGGGGTCTCGAACGTTTCGCGTCGACCGGGTGAATAAGCAGGGATTTAGTTAAAACGACTCCGGAAGCCAGCCACTGCTCCTTCCCGCCAGATATTTTGAGGAAATGTTATTGTTTATTGGTTTACAAAATTCAAAAAGGAATCAACTTGAAACTAAAAAGAGAACAGCACTCGAAGAACAGTTTGGAACCAACAGTATTAGCCCCGAGAAGTTCGCGTGGCGCCCCCTTACGGCGAACCGGGGTGACGTCACGGCGAGGAGAGAATTTTTCCCCGACTCGCCCCGCTCGCCCTGTGGAGGCTGTGACGACGCTAGCTGTCGGCGCGCTCGTTTCTATTTAATTTTATTTTGTGGCGTGTTTTTCGTAGGAAGTGTAAATTTTTCTATGTGGCTTTATTGAGGTATGGCCTGTAGCTGCAGACGAAACTTCAACCAACATTTCAGGCATGGTTGACAGCGCAGGCAACGCATGAATCACAACTGGTATACGAAAATAAAGAAATATGGCCACAATTGCAGGAGCATCACTATAGATTTAAATCTCACACAATAAATGCTGCTGATGGCCTTAATGAATTGGCTGGTTATGTATACTATTTTTTCATCTGTTTTTAAGCAAGATCGCCGAAGCAGAAAAGCTGCATGCTGCTCGGGCAACATGCTAAATACAGTCTGGGCCATGGGGAGAGAATCACAAATAAGACAGCCCAAGTGCAGGGGCAAAGTAAAAAAACAAGGAACATTTATTATATACATTGCTCGCATTTCACCTTTGCTGGATTCGGATAGTATTTCAATGGACTACATGGGTGGTATCTGTGGACTTGTTTATATCAACCCTTAAGTAATGTATAACAAACGTAAGCGAAGGTGTCTAGCTCGTTATTAGTCCCTTGAGCCCTAAAATTGAGATTTTACTTAAATCGAATTGTTCTGAAGCTGAAATACCAGAAGTTTTTCGCACGCAGACTGTCACCCTTCACAGGTTCCACATTTTCTGCTACTAGTGCTGCATCTACCACTGGACAGACGCGAATGCTTGCTTTTACTCCTGTTTTCCTCTGTTGTCAGAAAGTCCAGCTGTATGGAGTTTGGAGGCTGAGGAAGCTTTTGGGGACCTGCAACAGTGTCTCTTTTAATTGGAAATAAATGACAATTCAAACTAAACAGTGTATTTTCCGAATACTTTAGGCTGGAATAAAGAATGTCAGGAAAAAGTATAAAGATTCCAAATTACGGTACTATTGCTGTGCATATTTTGGGCAGTTCAATACATATCATACAGGCAACTGGAGGCTATTCGGCCGTTTTTGCTGCTACCATACAAACTAATTTCTAGTAATTATGCATCTTCTAAGAAATATGCTTGCATAGGTGTATAAACTGTATAATTAATTCACAAAGAAGCTACATTTATGTAAAACAACCCTGGTCCACGAGCACTTCAAAGATCATCAGACGCAGTGCCTTTAAAACATCTGCGAACCAGTGCATACAGAGTGGCAGCGCAGAGTCGGGGTCGCGAGTTAATTTGCCGACCACCCAAAGGCCCATGATATAAATGCCACTTCAAATGCCTTGAAAGCGGGATGTAATATTCTCCTAAATCATGAACATGCAAGGAACAGAATTCCAGAGTCTCAAAACACTTGCGGCACCGCTTCACCGACAACTCGCAAAATTGCCTTCTGTTCGTGTGGGGACGGGGAGGTTCATCGGCGGAATCGCCTCCGCCGATAGCTTTCGGGATTTGTAACCCAATTTTAAAGGTAAAAGGGACAAGCAGGCTTATAAAATGTACGGAAGCACGTCTATATCGGCCTAACTCAACGTCTTGTACACCGGGGAAACGAGGCCCAGCTCCTTGAAGAGCTTGCGGCACACAACGCCAAACCAGGAAACCAGTGCTGGGAAGCGAGCCGATGCGAGATCGCGGAGCGGAGTCCTCCTCCTGACGTCACGGTACACCTCACCCAATCAGGGCGCGGCGACAGCAGCGGCGCTTGTGCTCGCTCTCGGGGCTAATACACGGAGTCGCTTTCACTGATGTGTTTACTACAATGCGAGAGGTTCTTAAATTTCACTTTCCTATCTTCAATTTGATTAGATATTCATTTCTTTGTTTTATTTTGTTTGAATCAAAATAAAAAATACACCTTATTCGCCGTGGTAAACGTTATAATGGGTTCAAGCGCTGGATATTCTATTTTCATCATCCAGCTTTTTGTACTGGGGTAGAGAACAGCACACCACCATCCCTGCGCTTCGACAGCTCAGTGCCAAAAGGGTTTGTTGGCACGACTACGCGTGCCGCGGTTTCAGGTTTTAGTAACATGTCCTACTACAAATATCACTTCACCAAATAAACGCAACGCATGGAACAGGCTTTGCCGCGCGTTACTCAAACAGCGCGTGAGACGAGCTGACGAGCCGAGGGATCCAAGATCTGCAGCTATGGGCCGCCCACACTAGCGAGAAAACGCGCGTGGCACGCCGATCGCGGCGAATGTCACGTGACAGCACAGGAGGCCTCGCGCACTCTTGAAGCTATTCGAGCGAACGCATGATTTCACGCGCTCAACCGATTTTGCGGAACGCGTTTTCAACGCGATCGGACGCGCCGCGCGCGTTTTCTCGCTAGTGTGGGTGGCCCTCTACACTGCATCTGCGCGGTCTGTCCCAGTCTGCCCTACCCGTGACGTCACAAACGATGATGATAACTATAGGAAGTATTCACTGGCGGCCATAGCTCTGTGCGCGGCCGCTGGGCGCGTGCTGATAGCGAGCTTCCACAGTTCTTTTGTAGCGTGCGTTCCGCACCCTCAACATTGCCGGTCTTAACAGCCTATTAATGTGGGCTCGTTCAGAGCATGCGCTCTAGACATCACCCACAAATATGGCGCCCAGTGAATACTCCTTATAGAGAAGCGCGCCCTGTGGTTCGCACACACTGCCAATGCCGCGTTGGAACCTTTGCTGCGCTGTCACTCTGGAGAATCTGTCAGACTACAGCCTTCATTTCTCTGCACTGCGCTTCGTCAGTGGTCGTTGATATATATATATATATATATATATATATATATATATATATATATATATATATATATATATATGTATATATATATATATATATAGAGAGAGAGAGAGAGAAAGAGAGGGAGAGGGGTGAACTGCACGATGCCACATGAGCCCCCAGACGTTGCATGCCCCCACACATCAAATATTCAAAGTGTCACAAAAAAAAATTTACAGTTTTTTTTTTTTTACTGCAAAAATAAATTTGGCATCGCCGAACGCTTATTTTTCGCCCAAAGGTAGTGCTAGAGGTCACAACCAGATGCCAAAGTTTGAGCCCAATCCGCTACCTTGTCAAAAAACGTTATAAGTGATTTTCTGAAAATTTTAATGGGAAAATGGCGGCCGACGGAGTTTTCGTATACATGGGGCTCTATGGCACCAGAAACCGAAAACGGGCAAAAATGAGCTCCATTTTCCCATTGAAATTTTTAGAAAATCGCTTATTACTTTTGATTAAGTTATCGGATCGGGCTGAAACTTTGGCATCTGGTTGTGACCTCTAGAGCTACCTTCGGGCGAAAAATGAGCGTTCGGCAATGCCTAATTTATTTTCGCGATAAAAAAAAAAGCCTGTAAATAATTTTTTTTACACCCTGTACTTTCAGAGCCCCTGATTAATTGATTCTCTCTGACGATATTGACAGTCAAATAAAATTTCACCATCAATTTTGTGTATTACTGTTCATGCACTAAAATCGAAAAGTTTGCGGCGTCAAGCAAAGCCGCGGGGTATATTTATACGTATTTATACGCGACATTTTATATTTCTGATGTGTCGCAGGGTAGCGGAGTTCGGGAAACACGGGTGTAAACCAATGGTCTAACCGGTAACTCGGAAACTTTACGCTCAAAATGCCTGCACTCTGCTCCCTACATGGGACTCATTAGATGCACTTCTTCGCCCCGCAATGAAGGCCCACATTTCTCTCCCGGCTACCCCACTTTTCCCTGAACTACATCACAAGAAGAAGAGATCTGTATCCTAAACCAACACCGGCACAGAAGCTATAGTGGGCTCGTTCCAGCCTGTGCACGCCGTTTAATTTGATTTACGAGTACTGCATGTATTATATAGGCGATGTTCTTTTCCTTCTTTCTTTCTTTCTTTTCGCGTTGATAGGATTCTAACCTGATCTACCTCGCTCAAGATATAAGAAAAAAAGCCAACTTAATACCGCTGGGCGCACAGAGCCTGGTGAAAGAGTCCGGCGAAGGAAAAGATTATAGCCGGAATTGACACTAATCCTACTTTACGTGCTTTCAGCTAATGATGAACCCTTGTGGATGGCATGGAGCCTCGGCGCCACTGCGCCTAATAAAGTAGATTAATTGTATTTACCTGCACGCCGTGCAGCTGCAGTTCCCAGGAGAGGCCGGTGTGAAGCGCTGTCTCCAGGCGACTCACGAGCCAGTCGGCCCTCGTCGTGATCACGGTCAGCTGCAGCACGGGACCACCCTGGGTCTGGCGGGTCTTCGCCAGGGCACGTGGGCGAGAAACGAAAACACCGCGTGAGAACGGCACGGAGGTCCGTCGGTCGTTCCGGCGGAGCGCAAGTTTGTCTGCTTCTTTTGCAGAAGTTGTGGTGACGTCAGAACCATCAGAACGCCGAGCTCTGATTGGCTTAATTAGAAGGATAGTGGGTAGACCTCAAGGCGCTTGCTTTGAGGGCTACCCACTATCCTTCAACCAGAGCCAATCGGAGCTCGGCGCCTCTCTGACGTCACCGCAACGCCTGAAAAAGAAGCAGACAAACTTGCGCTCCGCGTACCTTGGATAACGCTTGGGCGTCTCGTGAGCTTCGAACGTGCGCACGCGCAGACCGTTTTACTGAAAGAGGGCCAGAGAGAAAAGGGGAAAGGGCTACCGGCGCTTTCCCCTTTCTGGTTGTGTAGAAAGAGTGAAAGTCCCGGATGAGAGGCTTGGCCGGTGTTGGGTGTCTGCTGTGCCCCAACTTCGTTCGCGCTTTCTTTTCCGTTTTAAACTCGCAAACTTAATTAGAGCCACGGGCTTCGATGGCAACAGTCCCCCGGTCATCAGGACACCATTGCTCGGTCATAGGGTGCACGAATAACGACAGAAACCGTCGAATGCTGTCCGAGGACCTACCTAGCTTGCAAGGAATCCGGCAAGGCGAGAGCGGCTGCAATGTCTTTTAGCTCCATCGCTTTCCACATGACCCCGGTCTCCGGCGGCAGTGGATTGCGTCCGTAAACCGAAAAGACGTTTCCTAAACGCCATCCTCTCGACTGTGCTCGGAAGATTTTGTGAATGGAGCGCGCACCGAACGCTGTACCGCTAGAGTGCCTTCATACACACGCGCACTTTTGCTTGAGTGGTGACATCTCAGCCATTTTCACGCCCAATCGTTTTTTTATGCATTTTGAAGCGCGCGCAATCCAGTGTCACTCAGCTCGAGCGCGTAGCTTTGGCTAATGCATAGACGCCATTTTAGCGCCCAAGTCACGCACCGAGTGCGCGAGTGCGTCACGCGCTGGCACAATCAGGGCAACAATGGATGTCTTCACCCTGAGACAGACAGACATGTAGGCACCCTATGTACCGCCAATTAACGGGGGGTACGCTCACAAGGTGCGTGCCAGTTTTCTCGGGATAATTGCTGTTTCAGCTTGTAAAATTTTGTAACTTAATTTATCTTAATATTGATAATTCGCAGTGGTGACTGACTCGATTTTATCAACTACAACACTTAAGGCCGGTTCAGACACTTGCGTTTGAGTGCGTTTGACTGCGTTGCGGCGAGAACCGAAAGCGAGTCACCGGCACATCTGTGCTTCGTATGAAGCGTGGAATTCAATTCAAGGAATCTTCTTGGCACGCGACATAACCAACCGGATGTCCTGGTGTCTCGCTGCCGCAACGCAGTCAAACGCAGTCAAACGCAACTGTGTGAACCGGGCTTTAGTTGAAGGCTCATTTCCGCCGCCGGGTGAGGCTAGAAATTGTTGAAAAGGTAGTTCTATCAGTTTTCCTGAATCGCGATCTCCTGCGCGATACCAGAGAGCCGGCAAAAGCGCTCCTTGGAGTGCCGCTGGTGGGTTGTTTGGGTTGTTTCCGTTGATTGGGCGCTTTGAAGCGCTGGATAGTCGCTGCAGCGTACGTCTCGTGTGTTGCGATCTGCGTTTTCGAGCCCAGTGTGCACGTTTCTTTGTTCGAGTCACGACATCCGCCAGTGCGGCGACGGGGGAACAGCGGCAGCGAACGTGTCAGCGATAGAAATTGGAAGTTAGTACTCAAAATATTGCATCAAATAGTAAAATATTTCGTGGCTGCTTTGAGGCTCTTCGCGGTTCGATATAAGTACATCTATAGAACGTCTTCGTCGTCCATCCACAAGGAAATATAAGAACACGGACACGCAAGATAAAAGCAGCGCAGCAAAACGATCTGTAGCAGCTCCGGGTGTTTACAAAAGTTAATTGAGGTTCCCGTGTCGTGTATCGCTTGTTGATTACTAAAAACGGCTAAGTTGAAATAGGCCTATTGCAAGCGAAAATCGATGAATGGTTCATCATTTCCAGTCATGCGGAAAGCGGTGGAGCTTAAAAACATTGCAGCCGCACTCGCCTTGCCGGATTCCGTGCAAGCTATACATCATCGGGCAGTATTCTACGTTTTTTGTCGTTATTCGTGCACCCTATGACCGAGCAATGGTGTCCCGATGACCGGGGGACTGTTGCCATCGAAGCCCGTGGCTCTAATTAAGTTTGCGAGTTTAAAACAGAAAAGAAAGCGCGAACGAAGTTGGGGCACAGCAGACACCCAACACCGGCCAAGCCTCTCATCCGGGACTTTCACTCTTTCTACACAACCAGAAAGGAGGAAAGCGCCGGTAGCTCTTCCCCTTTTCTCTCTCGCTCTCAAAATGGCGCTACCCACGATAAAACGGTCTATATGCTGACAAAGCCTGGCATATCGCCACTAGAAGGGGCCGCCGAAGATGGAAAAATGGAGCGGCAGACAACGGATGAGAGGAGAGGCATGTAACGGGCGCCCCGCTGCGGCGAGACGCCGAAACACACTTCTCTCAAGCGAACAAGTGTGTTTCCGGGTCCTCGCCGCTGCAAAAGCTGTGAGTCCGAGAAATGGCTCTTTGATGCTCTGTGCTACCAGACCTTTGCGCTCCGAAAGCTGCGACCGGGCACTCTATGGCTACCGTCGTCGAACTGCCAGGTTTTGTAAGTATAGAGGGGGCTATGGCACGGCGGAAGGCGATGGGCTCTATCTGGAAGCCCGGCATTAGAAAGAGACGCCCTGGCGTTCTCGTCGTGTCGGTCACTGTAGTGGGCCTAGATTCAGTGTCGGGTTAAGCACGTCTAAAAAGTACAACTTGAAGTAATGCCAAAAGTAAATGAGAAGTGATGTACGTCAAGTAAAGTAGTAAGTGCACCGAGTGCAATTAACTTGAAGGAAAGTACTATTTATAGAATGTAATTTCAAAGTAAAGTGCAAGTACTTTTAACACAATCATTCATGACGCCTTTTCATTTATTTATTTGTTTATTTATTTATTTATTTTCAACAGGAATGCATTGTTTAGGGGTAATCGGGGATGCATCAGTTCTTTTCGGAAATGGCGACGAATATTGAATAATTTCTAGTCGCCACAGAGGTTTGACTCTTGCTGACAACCAACTTATAACACAATCAACTTAGTTTGTTGAAAACGCATAATTCTGTGATACATATTAAACAATACCTAATTCGAATGTGCTTAAAAGTCAAAACTCGTATTTTCCTCGGAAATGCCGAAAAAAAAAAAAGATCAAGGTACACGTAAGACTTTCTTATGAGTTGTGAATGCGAAAGCGTGCAAGCCGCTCGTCCACTCCCTTTTTCGTCTGCTGCGTGCTTTTCGTCGCCGGTCAGCGTGTGTACTCCCCTGGTTACCTTGGACGCTCCGCGCTAATGGACACGCAGCGCCATGGAGTGAGCGGTCGTGGAAACTGACAAGCGCAGCGGCCAATGGGAGCCCCGTCGACGCGCGCCAGCCAATGGAACCGAAGGAAACTATCTGCCGTTTTCGCGCTTCAGACTGATGACGTCAGCTCGCTCCATGAGACAGTTAATGCTTTCGCATTAAAAAAGCTTTAAGCGAAGTACAAGTGCATGCTCAGAAAATGTACTCCGAAAACGTCCCCCCCCCCTTTTTTTTACATATTTTTATTATTATTATTACCGCAAAAATAAATTAAGCATTACTGAACGCTCATTCTCCACCCGAAGGTAGCGCTAGAGGTCCGAATTAGATGTCAAAGTTTCAGCACGAACCGATATCTTATTGGAAGGTTATAAATTACTTTTCTGATATTTTCAACGCTGTGGCTAGCGTTACGTCCGGACGGAGCACTGAAACGCGTATACCTAACCCTCCCCCCCCCCCCTCGCCCTCCTCTCTCTCCCCCGTGAACCTAGGGAAGGCGGAGATTTGGACGTAACTTGGGTTACGTCGGACGTAACGCTAGACACTTCGTATTTTTTCGCTATAGGAAGATGGAATTTATTTTTGCCCGTTTTCGGTTTCTGGCGACGTAGAGCTCCATGCATTCGAGAGCTCCGTCGGCCGCCAATGTCCCATTGAAATTTACAAAAAATTCACTTATAACTTTTGAATGAGATATCGGTTCGGGCCAACGTTACTATACTTCGTTTCAGCTTGGGTCCAGACGCAGCCGATTCTACGAGCGCGGGCGTGTGGCCCTGAACAGTGCTTGCATTGCACGAGCGCGCGCTTGGCAGGGACGCTGAAAGCCCGAGCTCGCGCTTGTAGCATCGCCTGCGTCTGGACCCAAGCTGAAACGAAGTATAGAACCACTCAGTTGTACACTGCCGGTGACTGGTCAAGAACGAAGTGGAAGATTTTCTTATCTCTTTCCACTTTAGCAAAGCGATCGCCAAAGAGGAGGCGACCTCCTCTCCACCGTTCGCTCCGTTGAAGGGGAAATGGGTGGGAGGAGCTTCCACTTCGTTCTTGACCTGTCACCGCTATAGATTTGAACATTTTAGTGAAAACCGCGAGACTGAGGTAATGACAGACGACGACAAGGAAGAGAAGGAGAACGTCTCAAACACAGCTAAAACTGACAGACGACGACAAGGAAGAGAAGGTAAACGTCTCAAACACAGCTAAAACTGTTTTAGCTGTGTTTGAGACGTTCTCCTTCTCTTCCTTGTCGTCGTCTGTCATTACCTCAGTCTCGGGGTTTTCACTAAAATATTTAATATACACCAGCTCACTTGCGCCCTTACGTTCTGCTCCTTAATAGATTTGGGAAAAATTTCCAATTCCTCGATCGGGGTCACGTGGTTTGTGGACCGCTTTTGAAATACGAGGAGCAAGGAAAAGGCGAAATCGGCGATCCGTCTGCCAGCGTTTCTGTGCTTTGCCTAGCCTCACCCGTTTTTATGCTGTAATCCACGATGGCCCGCAGCGGTATATAATGAATTCGCGAAAAAAAAATTATTCTTAACTGGGCGTTTATTTATAGGAAACACATTCTATTTTTTTTTTCTCTCTTTTTTTTTTTTTTGGTTTGGGAGAGTTTATATTTTTCTATTTTCAAATATTGAATGCTCTACCCCCCTGGCACCTCTGCAGTACATCGTAGTGTGATACGTGAAGAAACCGACTTATGCGATCTTTGAGTGGCGCAGTAGAACGAAGTGAAAACCCATTCATCGCCTACCCTGTAGTAGTCCCCGAACTGTGCTCCTACGATGGCCGTCATGGTGTCCAGGATGTTATCGTCGTCCTCCGAAACGTCAGGGAAGTTCTTTCGGCGAGAAAGTTCGTCGAGCGACGCAATCAGCGTTCGCATGCTCGTTTTGAGGTACTGGAACGGAAACACGCACTCCGCCTTGTCGGTTAGGGCTAGAACGCCTACGGTCGAGAGCCGCGGATGAGTCTCGTGAAGGCTCAACACGAGTGCTATCACTTTGACGAGCGTGTCGCAAATAAGGCTCAGCCATTCGCCCAATTCGGGAGTTAGATCGAGCACGAGAAAGTGAGCGAGGCATGGTTCCGTTGGGGGATACTGTCCGGGTATGCGATCCATCATGGCTGGACGCAAAGCAATTTAGCAGACGACGCATTCGAAATAAGCGCCCTTTCGAGCGTCTGACAGCGTTGCCAACATGTTCCTCAATGCACCGAGATCATGGAGAAAATGCCTAACTATTTATTTAGGGTTTTAGTTTTCATAGCATATAAAATTAAAAACTGGTGCTACATTCAAAGAAAATAGCTGTAGCACAACGGAATATCGGCAGCATAGATAATTATATGTTTTTTTATCTGCAGGAGAGACCAGAGAAAACAGTCCAATTTCGGTTTCGGAAATGACAGGTGCGCGGAGCTACTGACTTCAAAATTCCTACCGATGTTATAAATTAAAGACACTGAATTCGTTGGCGAGCGATCGTGTATTCGGTGTTTTCTTCGTCACTTTATAACGAAGTGTGCGGCAGGAATTGTGAAGTCGGTTCTATTTACAACTAACCTAACCTATTTAAAACCTAACCTAACCTAACCTAACCTTGGTCTGTCAGCATGAACAAGTACTTGCATTCCTGTTCTGTTTAGTCCCGCGGAAAAATCTGACAAAATCCACAATGCGATTGAGATGATATAGAATAGCCGGAAAGCCAGACACAGCGCATAACTGCAGCATGGTCGCTCCTCCACATCGCATAGAGCTGAGCGCAAGGCACATGATCAACAATGTGAGCATGTTATTTACCGTGTAAAAGAAGCGCTTGGTGGCAAGAGACAAACGACACGATGTCCTTTGTCTAATCAGGTACCATTCATTTTAAAGAAAAAAAAACAAATAAAGCAGGGAGCAGGCTGTAAAACGCGGACAAAATCGGCGGCTGCGCGTAAATAGCTCGAAATTTCGTCAGAGGTCTATTTTAGTGGTATTTTTACCTTGTGAAATTTTAAGGCAAAACGGGAAACGACTGCGCCCACCAAACTTTATCCCTTTAGGAGCACCCATTATTCCGGCACATTCCATTCCTTTGCAGTCAGGACTCAGATCATTGCAAGCAAATTTTCATTAAACTCCTCCAAATGGAATTTGTCCTGCAATACGGGGATCACTCATTACCAGTGGCGTAGCCAGGGGCTGGAGCGTATGGGGCTTCAGCCCCCTCAAGTCATGGTCATCCCAACAGTCAGCACCCCCCCCCCCCCACACACACACACACACACGCAAAGAAAAAATAAAATATTTGGTTTCATTTTTGCTTAGTACTTTTCAAGTGCGATACCAAACAGTAACACACCATGCTTCCTACTTCATCCAACAAAATAAATGCTACAACTCAATACCCATCTGAACCATAAAAGAACTTTTGACTAACCCAAGCTGCCAAGCACGAACACCTAAACTACCTACCGTAAAATACCGGGCAAGCGCCCACTCATAATTTTGAGATAATCATGAAAAAATGGGGGATGGGTGCTTGTCCGGTCATCAATTCTACACATCAATGTACTGTGCATATTTCCTCAAATCTTACAAATGTGGGTATGGGCACTTAATGTGGTATGGGCGGATGCACGGTATTCTACGGTAGTTGATTCACCATTACAAAATACTGCTGTCTGAAGCCGACCTGTCACCATATCTCAAACAGGCCATGATAATTAGTAGAAAGGATTCAATGGTTTTAGGTAAACCTCAAAACCTCTGTAAGCACCACTTGATATAAGTGTTCATAATTACATTTTATAGCAGAATGTTTGAAATCATGGCTTGGATGGGTCTCTCATTTTATCAGTCTGTTCTTTACACACTCCATTCCGTGACGTGTGCCAACAAAAATTAAACCAGTATTGGCAAGCTATGGACCCCATCTCTTGAAACATCGGAAAATACAATCAAAAGCTAACCAGACAGCAAAAACGAAAAGCGCGAGCTCCTTGCTTTGAAAAGTGTGCAAAAGCATATTTAAAATACGCTTTCTTTTGCCTAGAGCCGTAGCCTTTGATGCTCGGCAAGCATAAGACTGATTGAAATACATACGGCAGCAGTTGCGTGGAAAGATAGAAAGGATGAAAAATAACACGTTGTACGACTAATGGAACATTTTTATGACCTCTTCCTTCTACCGAGAGGTCAGCTTTATTATAGGGTCCCGAAAATATCTGAAGTAGGAAGTCAAAGAGCTCCAAGATCAGTGCTTGAAAAGACCCTAAAAAGATCTGAATGTTTGCTGAACACAACTCCAAAATCATTGCATCTCTAAAAACAAAAAAAAAATCCCCCTTGGCATCTCAAGTTGCATCAGCAGTTCAAATCCATACCATTCCAAATTAAGGGTGAAAAAAGATACCAACTCACACATGCACACGCACACCCCAACAACGCACGAAGCAGTGAACAGGCCCCTGTTAAACAGCATCCAGCCAAGCAGATGCCTCAACTCCCCGCCATCTGCGAACAGAGCGGCGGGCAAGCTGCACCGCCAGGCGGCCAAACCCGACTCTTTTATTGCGTGTTGCAAATACGACAAGTCGGAACGATGGCGTCGGGGCAGGCAAGCTGTAAGGTCGAACGAGCGTCCCCGCCCTCACTTCTTGTTAATGTACACCACAATGGCGCTGGTTCCCCGCGACACGTTGTGAGTCTTCATGTGCACCCGAAGCCCCTCCACGTCCGAAAAGTCACGCTTGCACACCTCGCACGTCGCTGCGGGTCGCGTCGGCTCGTGTTCCGCCGACATGTGCTGCCTCAGGTGCAGCTTCTTGGGGAAGGCCTTGCTGCACAAGGCGCAGACGAAGGCCTGTTCGCCCGTGTGCTTGCGCATGTGGGCCTGGAGCCCCGCAAACTTGGCGAAGCCCCGCGAGCACACCTCGCACTGATGGGAGTGCTCGCCCGTGTGGGTCTTGGCGTGCGAGGCCAGCGCCGTGGCCGTTGCAAACTCCTGCGGGCAGATGTCGCAGTGGAACTGGCGCTCCTGCGAGTGCTTTCTGCGGTGCGAGGACAGGTTGGAGGCCGTCGAGAAGCGCAGCGGGCACAGCTCGCACTTGTACGGCTTCTCGCCCGTGTGGGTGCGGATGTGGCGCACCAGGGTGTTGTTGAAGGTGAAGGAGCGGTTGCAGATGTTGCACGTGTACGGCCGCTCCCCTGTGTGGATCTTCATATGGGCATACAGCGTTGAGGCCGCGTTGAAGCGCTTCTCACACACCCGGCACGCGTACGGACGTTCCTTCGAGTGCGAGTTCTGGTGGACCTGCACGGGAAACAATGCGTCGCAGCTGAGAAGCGTGCAACGAGAGGCATTGTTTTTTGTTGCGTTAGAACTGCAAGCATATATATTTCGTCGCCCAAAAGGAATCTAACATACGCTCGTGGTTACGTTAGAAAGCACACAACAGTAGGCGACAATACAGGGGTGGGACTCATGAAATGTACTTGGGAGCAGCCGAAACAGATGTTTTGGAGCAGGTTGGGAGCAGCTAAAACTATGTTCTGGAGCAGGCTAGGAGCAGCTCAGATCAGTTTACATTGCACTTCAGCTTGTGTCTTAGACAAGCACGGGAGCAATTTCAATCGTGCTTAGCAGCACAGATGAACATGAGTGGTTAGGGACCTAGGTAAATGGGATAACAGTGTAACAGATGCGAAAACTTGAAACTTTGTGAGCCTTAATAAGAATCAAAAAGCAAGTACCCTATGTTTCTGAAGATAGCGTCCTTGGCATTTTTTGAGTGGCTTTCAGCTGCTCATGATGCAAACCAGCACTGCTTATCGCACAACCCACACGTGCTCGACATTGTAATTATACGTCCGAACCATGTGACGTGCGTAAGCAACGGACGTGCAGTTGCACGGAGGAACAGGGCAACTAATTTCGAGTTTATCCTATTGTGCGACTCGATATCGAAGCAGCAGACTACAATTAACGAAGTTATCGTATTTGAAGCGATAAACAGGAGCAAGGTTAAAGTACGCCAAGCAGATCTACCGCTCGCGTAGGAGCTGCTGGCCGGTAAGGTTTCGGATCGGACCGCGTTTCAGTCCTATCAACTCACAATTTATCTTGCGAGAATGCGGTTCCAACTTCTAACGATGAAGTACTAAAAGGAATATTTTGCTCATTTGCTTTCAACTGGCTGACGTCCGGATCCCGGGCCGCAGAGCCTCGGGCAATCTGACGCTTAACGACTCGACCTCACCTCGGCCGACTTGCTTAACCGCTTATGGTTGAAGAATAACAATCCAGTCGCAGGTGATGTAGCGCTTAGAATCCAAGTTTTTTCGCGCGCTTCGGACTCGGGATACACAGGGGGAACAAACAGAGCAAAGGATTGCAAGGTCGACCAGGCTAAACACCCTCATTGTTGCCAATCGAGTCGATAAAAACCGAAACCAAGACAAAATAAAAAGTTTTTTGGCGCACGTTTTGCGATTTGGCGCATAATGGCACGTGGTATTTATTGGCTGTGGCGCAGTTTCTGCAACATGGCGCAGGATGGTGCAGACACATGCGTATGGCGCAAATGGCACAGCCGTTCCACCCCTGCAATATGACCTAGCAGGCAGAACGTCGGCTGTGGCGATAAAAATTCTGCGTGGGGTGCTCCTGGCGATATAAGCCATTGGGGGTGAAGACGGAACTAACCACCGTGACATCATGCATAGGGAGCTGGGTAGGGCATTGATAAGCCACCGCAACTTTGCAATGAACTTCACATATCACAACGTGTTCCAGGCCGATCGTTTGTGCTGACCTTGAAACCTGCACACCATTTGTTGATTTTGTCTATCTAGGGCCCCTGATTCATCGAGCATTTGTCAGGATGGCACCTGACAGAACTAGCGAATATTCTGTACTACGAAACAAGGCCCGAGTAGCCAAAAAGCTGACTTTGGTTTGTCAGCAAACAAAAATCAATGTTTGGGTGAAGTCAAAGTCAAATATAGGGCTTGACGTGCCAAACTAACAAAGGGCATCTGGCACACCCCAGCAAAGAACTGAGGATTAATTTCAAACAGCTGGGAATCTTTTGATCTGCAACCGAAATCTCTGTTACACAGCCTTCTCCGCAATTGGCCTTTGTCAGATTGCAGGGATCTCGGCTGGGGCTCAAACCCACTATCTGAGGTTCCGTAAACCGCCACTGCCTCGGACCCACCGAGGCAACCCGTGTTGGGGTGAAGTTATGTTGCAAATGCAAATGGTTATTGGTCAGTCAGTCGATGTTTGGGTACACTACACGAGTTTCCCACCAGCCTGTGATTGCTGCAGTTAAGAGATAAATCCCTTACCATGTTTAGAAGTAGCACCACTGCTATCAGCTGATATTTCCCCACCCAGAGACACCTCAGTTGCACTGAGGCAAAGCATTAGTCTGCGAATCCCCAGTTGGTTGGTTTGAAATCTGGCTGTTCTGGCTGAAGTGCTTGCAATGCATGAAGGCTAATTGAAGAGAGACATTGATGGCATGTCAAGAGACCCCAACATCGTCTAAATTAATCCTAAATTCCTCGCTAGGCTGTGCTACATGCCCTTCATTAGTTTGGCACATAAACCCCCCAGCATGTTCTAATAATATTGCCACTATCCCTGCACTAATTAACTTTAAAGATGGTCTCGTGAAAAAATGTCTTGCCTGGCAGAAATCCTCTATTTCTTCCTCCTAACCCTTTCACCTCCTAGCCCAACTAGTACCCAGCCTCTGGACTAATCCTTTTGAATCTCAAGAAGTTCAACTGTGGTCCACCACAAACCTGACCAGCAGGGAACAGGCAAACAGAAAATGAGTTCAGAAATGATGAAGTGGAAAGAAAAGATGATTTTCTCCTTTCTTATAGACATTTTCACCCTCCGTCGCATGGTCACTGCCATCTTGAAATCACGTGATGCGGCCGCCATAAGGTGGCTTTAAATCGTCGCTCCGCTCTCTTTTTCGCACCTTGGCGAATGTGTTGTATTCGTGTTTTTTGTCGCGTTTCACTTTGTTTCTTCGTCCGATGCTTGTCCTTATTACCTACCTAATAGCATGATATCATTATTTGCACAACTTCTGCAATTCAATTTGTAACATGGTTTGACTATTTTCATTGTCGACGTACCCACTACATGTGAGGAGCGAGGAGGCACAGGAATCAGTGCTAGCGCTGACGCACATTAATTGATGTAAATGGCTCCAAGATAGCAATGACAGCACGAGGGTTGAGAGGCCATTTACTTATGACAACTCAGGTTTGCTCAGAGATAGTGGCAAAACATCAGAAGTAAGTAGCACGAGGTATATTTACAATGGCGCGCCTAGGACCATGACAAACCTAGTCAGCGAAATGAGAAACTATGTGTATTTCCTGAAAGCATTGCCCTTGGCCTTCATAACAAATTGAAAACAGTTACTTTTTATTTAATGGTGGAAATCTAGGTAACGAATGTTTAACTTTCATTTTAAATGGTCCTAGAAATAATGACAACGTCAACATGAGGCAAACCTGAGTTGTCATAAGTTGAAGATATTACACCTAAATCTGTTACACACTTTAATTGTTTCTGCGATGTAAACATTCCCTTGATTAGTTTATTTATCTATTTGAAGAAACGGTACATTGTGTGCTGTCTCATGTTTGCAACCATTCAAACGCTTTAATAGTTTTCTTAAGATGCATTGCAGTTTGCAGTGGCAGTTGTTGCATCGCTGAAGGATGTGCTTTAGACATTTCAATTAACTTATTTCACTTATTTAAACACAAAAGTTGGGGCTCCCGGGCGGAAAGGCTCTTGCAGACAGCTCGAATGCCTGAGGCTTCCAATGTGCGATGCCGAAAAGAAGCCGGCTGAATGGAGATCACCCAAGTGCAGCATTGTCGATGCCGTATAGGGATATACTTTAAAACCATGAAGGCAATTTCAAAACTTTTTAAAAGAAGGTGTTTTCGAATGCATTGGGGTGGGGTCCTAGCATGCCCACGCAATTTTTTTTCTAGAACTCAGCGACTCCTATTTCTGTGCCTGCAAATAAAATTGCTAGACCGAAACAAACGCTCGGAAGCGACGTCAGGGAGCGCTGTTGGTTTTCAGTAGGATTTAGTGGACACTCGGCCGCGGTTACCGCAGTTTTGCCACCGAAACTGTGCGAAATTAATGACGAACATGACCAGGTGCGGGTATGACATTGCCCAGGTGCATAAGAGTTGAGCCTTTGCCTCGATCGCCGCCTCAGAGCGGCTCCAGAGACTCTTCCATTCTAATAAGCCCCAAGTGAGACATCCAGTTGCGCCGACACAGATCAAAGCATCAGACACCAACTGCTTTGCGCCCTCCAACAATGCCCCTTGGCGGATTTACTGCAGACACTCCTCAAAACTGCGAGACGTGCGCAATTTTGACTCGGAACTACTTCGTAGTTCTGCAAGGACTTTTTTATTGGTTTTTAATTTGCACCGAACCTGAGCGCACTGAACGTAGGAACTTAATGAAATTTATGCCGGGTGTCCCTGTCATTAGCTTGTTTTCAAACCGATCGTGGCACAGCTAACGACCCAGAACAGCTGCTTTCAACTACAGCTGTGACCACACAGACGTTGGTTGAAAGCGATTTCGCCTTCCGCGGCGCAGTGTTTCGAGCAGGGGGAATATGCCCTATTGCAAAAGGAAGCGAGAGGAAGAAAGTGGAGGGAGAGGGGTTATGGTGCCTGGAGTGCATCTTTGACCGATGTTTGCCGCACCCTCAACACTGGCACATAGATTTATGCCCCAAAACGTTGCACCGTTGCCTGTCGCGATAAGGGTGGTGGCACGGCGGCAGTGGTGGATGTAGCAGATGCCCGTTTCGCTACGGGTTGCTCTGAAGCCAAACAGAATCTACGGATAGCAAAGTGTACGCGAGTTGGAACCAACAGTAACGGCAACCCTTGTGTCCACTTGCGCTTTCTCTCCAGCATTTATACAACCAATTTCCAGGACTCCGACATCCAATGGCCGGAGATGACGGCTCCCGCGACAAAACTCGTTGCCACTTCGCAACCACTTTCAATGCATGGGAAGGATAGGGCGGCAAACGCTCCGGTCGAAGATGCGCTCCAGGCACGGTGGCAGGGAGGTTCCTCCTTTCTGCTTGCAAGTCGGTCTTATTAAAGAGGTAGCTGCAACGCGTTATCCGGCGAGGCTACGGTCTCGGTTCCGACCAGCCTCGCGGCCCCCACCTTGAAGTTGGCGGGGTCCTTGAAGGTCTTGTTGCAGACGGTGCACATGAAGGGCTCCTCCCCAGTGTGCCTCCGCATGTGCACCTTGAGCGAGGTGCTGTGCCGGAAGCACTGGCCGCACACCTTGCACGGGTAGGGCCGCTCCCCCGTGTGGATGCGCCGGTGGCGCCGCAGGTGGAACACCGTCGTGAACTCCTTGCCGCAGTCGGCGCAGCCATGCTTGGGCCCGCCCAGCATGCCCTCTGTCGAGACATCGCCGCCTTCCGCCCTGCCGTCGCCCAGCAGGCAGCGGGTCTGCTCGTCCACTGTGATGATGTCGCCCAGCACCCAGATCTCTCCCCCTTCTCGGACGACTCCATCTGCGGAGGGCACCGACGGTGTCGTGAGATGGGTTTGTGGTTCTCCCTGCTCTTTCCTGGAAGCCACCATTGTCAACCGGCATCCGTTCATGATGGCGAAATCGGCGGTTGTGACCAATGCTCTCGCCACGTTTAGTTGCGCGACAGTTTGTTTATTATTTATTTCAAATACCCCCAGGGTCACGAGGGCACTGCAATGGGGAGTGGATTAAAGGGATATAAAACAGAAAGAGAAAAAACACAACAAATTCTAAGAATGCAAATATTTAGCCGCTAACAAATTACTAAAATGCTGACATTCTTAAGGCAGTTTTGAAGGCGATGCCACCAGACAAAGTTACCAAAGATGCCGGAAGTTCGTCCAGCGAAAAAGTGGTTCGGGGCATGAATGAACTGTCAAAAGTTGTAGTTTTACACGATGGTATGCCTATCTTCTGTTGGTTATCAAGATGCAATGATATGTAGAAGAGAGGTGTTAGTAGCTTTTCATGCAAGAGAGGAACATGGTAGATGTTGTGGCAAAGGAACCAACTGTGTTTGGTTCATAGGACTGAATGCAGTTGGTCCTTTTGGCAAGTGACCCCATCAAAATGAGCAAACATGACCTAACCCGTGCATGGTGTGACGACCCGTCAGATCAGCAGATATATTTATTTTGCAACACGCAGCGTTACGCCACGTGACTACCTGGAATCGAATAACAATGAGCTAGGTAACTGCCATAACCTTAATTATTGAGATTTTTGTTGATGTACCATCTAGGGTCCAACGATATTATAAAAAACAGACAATAACAAATCTTCTTCGCGCGATATATTTTTACGTCGCATGTCATACGTCCAATGTGCAATGTACACTTCAACATGTCATTCAGGAACCTACGAAACTCGCTGAACCTATTCCTCACTACTCCCAATAAAAGTAGACATCCTTAACTCATGCAATCAAGTCCAAACAACTTTTGCTGCGATTTTTATTTCTAGACCGATTTTGTTCCTAGGTTCCTTATTGGCCATATGAGGTTAAGTGAGTGAGACATCAGCCAGTGATTGCCATCTGCATCACACTGTAACACGAATTGGACACGAGGGCTGTGTCGGCGTTCGGCCAGGACTCGTCTCCAATTGGACAAGATGCGAGTTTCGGCCAAGTGCCAACGTAGCACTCGCGTCCAATTCATGCCCCCGTTGCCTCTTTAGGCGGCGCAAAAATTCGGCCTTCCAGCCTCATTATCAGGAGGCGTTGGTGCAGCCCAACTGCCCGCAAACAACGTCCCAGCAGCGCGTCTGCGGCAGCCACACACCTTGCAGAGCAACGCTGCGCCGCCGTCGTCCAAGGCGACGCCAGAGCCCATCGACTCCTCGTCCAGCCCCTCCTCGTCCTCCACTTCCTCGACTGCCTCCACTACCGTCCCCTCGAACTGCATTCCTTCCTGGTCGTCGGGCAGCAACACCGTCTCCGTGGTCACCATCCCAGTCACCACCTCCCCTCCTCGTCCTGACCCTCGTCCTTGGTCAGCATGCGGCACGTGGGCAGGCCCCCGCCGACATCTGCACCAGCAGGGTGCGGGGGCTGGGCTGGTCGTCAACGGACATCATGCGCCCGTCTCCGCTTCTGTGCCCCGGGGAGAGGGACCCTGTGGCAAACGCCAGGTTTCGCCTTTCAACGACGGTGTTCGTAGACCTCCTCTGTCCGTGTGCCCTATCTAATGGCATCCAGCTAACCCGGGTCCCGTCAGTGGCACCCCGTTCCGGCTAAAGTTTTGACGTGAAGAACTGTACATGCTTGTCAACCCTCAGATCCTACACGAATACCCCGGGGAAAGGGACCCTGCAGTGAACGCCAGCTTTTGTGTTTCAACACGGAGACTCGTAACAGAACTCGCCGACCTCCTCTGCCCTTGTGTACTATCGACAGCCTTTGACCGGCTCGTGACAAGTCGGTGACCGTTATTTGTGACAAGCACCGAGGGAGAGGTGCATTTGTAACTACCGACGAGTTGTTCCTTTTAAGGAAACTGCTTTGGGCGAGCAAGCCGATGCGATAAACACGTGGCTTGCACGTGGCGTCGTCGCAGCGTACAAACACTCACTCCTGCTAGTTCTTGCCAAGAAAAGCAAATGCAGTGGTGCGAAATGTACACTGCGAAACGTACGTGCGCAGGAGCGAGGTCTTTTGCAATGGCCGCTGGTGCGATGCCTGTGCGAGCCACGTATATAAAGAATGCCAGAACGAAATGTGAAAAGATCCACGGCGTCGACGTTGTAAGGAAGATTCAGAGCAATTCTGCCAAATGCAATAGTGCAAGCAAGTAGCGTTGTTCATCCGAGACGAGCGCTTTAATCGCGGAAGCGATCACACTGAGCATGATGACCAGCTTGCACACCTAGGAGAAACATTTGCAAGGAGAATCAGCCCGATTAACATTGATGTTGCAATGAAAAAGTATAGACAGAAATTACCGTTTCTTTTCTACCATTTTTGTAAGTGCAAAATCAAGAGGCCACCCACTTGCCCAGAATAGCTTGGTCCCTTGAACTGACTCACAACTACCGTAAAATACTGAGGAAGTGCCCACTTCGTTCAAGCGCCCACTATGAATTGTGTTCCAAACTTGGGAATTCTGCAAATTATATATGTTAAGCACCTCATTTAGATCGGACAAGCACCCACGTCTAGATTGATCCAACTTTCAGTGAAAGTGGAGTGGACGCTCTCCCGGTATTTTACGGCACAGTATGCTTAGAGCAGGCAAAGACCATTCGCCTTTCGCTTTAAAAGGGGCCCAGCCAAAAACAGCAACAACACCAAGAGTCAACGGGCATGTAGGAACGACAAGCACAAAATCGAAATGGACAGGAGGTGCAAATGATACACACAGCATGCCTTTCCCGTTCTGTTTCAACTGCATGGCAACCCCAGTCACGCTGCATACGATGGTCCTCCCAGAGAATCCCAAATATTTTGCTCCCCAATGTCACCCCTGAGCTGGCCTCTAAATAAAACATTTTCCCACATCCATTTGGTGCAAGCGTGCGCACACTCGTATATGGCCCAAATGTCCCAGAAATCATATCATTTCAAAAGGTAACACACCTGCGACTTCAGCAAAATGGATAGCGAGCAGCAATGCGTTTTCCACAGAATGATATGCTGCCACTCGAGGTAAAAATAAGATAGCACGCTTGAGATTTACAGTTAATTAACTGTTCACCCCTGCATGTATCAAGGTTGTAGGTTAATTCACCTAGCTGCTACCACTATGCATACATACAATGGAATAATGATGTGCATTGTACTTCCTGATGGAGATATCCATGAAGGGCAAGGAGCACAAGCTGGAAGCTGGGCCATCCCAAAGAGAGGCCCTGCAATTCTCGTCTTTTCGATGACTACAGTCACATGAACCTCAGATGCCTAGATCTATTCATATCCATGTACTTTATGAGCAACATATTGCTAGTTGCACAAAGTGTGAACATTAAAGGAAAAGGGAGTGTGTGGGTAGCTATACTATAAAACAGGTGTTACAGATACCGAAAGGTGGCATCTATGGCCAAAATGGGCATCCCTCTCAGCCAGCGGCGTAGACTTTCCATTTTACCGGGAGGGGGGGGGAAGGGGCAGACTGAGAAGTTCTCCGGGGGGGGGGGGGGTGCTGCACGTTACTTTTTAGCCAGAACTGGAGATTGAAGTTAACGAAAGCACGCTGGGATTCCATTTCCCATGTATTTTGTCAATAAAGGCAACGTGGGTGTTATTTTGTCTACATGCCAGTACTAGAAGCTCGTTATATGGCACATAAACAGCGTCTTGGTAAGGATCATGGCCCGGGGAAGGGCTCTGCCCCCCCGTTCGGGTCTCACTAGGGGAGCACGAGCCCGATGCCCCCCAAAGTCTACGCCTATGCTCTCAGCCCACTGAAAGCTGCAGTGCATATACCCAGTTCACTCTTAGCTGACAGCGTGGTCGAAGATACTGGACTTTCACCACATGATCACGCTCCCGCCCATACCCATCAGCAGAGGGGTGCAGGTGATGAGAGGGAAAATTGATTGGTATGGCAAGCACGTAGCTCCCACGGCTCCGTAAACTACACACCTTTTCTACGTGGGCGCCAACATCTTCAATTCTGGAACTTCCGGTATGCGTGAAAACATCGCTTTCTTCTCGCCTCGACAGCAGAACGTGCTAACATTTTAATTGCAACCGTCAGTCTTTGTTGTTATGACCCTTCTACACTTTTTTACTTGTCCGGGGTTGTAATCTCTTGCTTTTGTTCGGAACGCATACCGGATAGGGGGACAACGTGGCTGGGTGCGAGGCTAAACGAAAAAGGTGTATATAGGGGTGAACAAATTATACATAGCTTGCATGTGACGTCATTTCACCGTACTCACTTCCTACTTATTTTTGTCGAGAAAAACAAATTCGATTGTGCGTAAATGCAGGCTGCAGAAGGTATGTGCACAGCAGCGAGGTCCTTCACAATGGCCGCTGCGATTCCACTGAAGGGACATCAGTGCAAGTCATGTATAGTTGTGCCTGTTGTGTTGATTCCAGTAAAACTCTGGCAGAATCTAGGGCCTTCGATAGCTGAGTGCCACTGAACAAAGCAGTTTTAATAAAATGAGTTCTGCTTTCAACCATCATTGAACGAAAGGTAATTTGCTAGGGAGTCAGACACCAGTCAACAAGCCTAGTCTTTGAATGCAGCTCCCCAATCTTGAAAACTGTATGAAGTCCATGCTGTCCAAAGCGAACAGCGAGTCTGCTATGTCGCACGCAACTGACCAGCGCCTTGAATCGCAAACGACGGGAAACCATCCCGGTCCTTGTGGATTGGGGAGATCCGTGACCTTGGGGGAAGGGGCGCGTGGCTCCGGAAAAACGTGACTAGAATCCAGCAGTTTTTAATTCAAGTTAGTTCAAAACTTCCTCGTGGAGTGACTTCCATTAGCAACCAATCACGTCACACGAAGGGCAATGTTACACAAAACCGCCTTGTGTTACATAAGGTGTAGCCTCTCCCATGCATCAACCACGGAGGCAGAGTGAAACAAACAAAAACGATTCCGTTAGGCTTAATACTTTAAAACTTTGATAGCGACGGCGGTTTGCGCTTTGGAAGTTTTCCGACATCCTCAAAGTTATCAGACTTTTCATTGTGGCCACACTTTCGAAAACACGTAGCGGCATGAAGCAGGCAAGTGTGAATACGAAATATAAAACGACGTGCCATGAAGCTCGTGGTCTATAGATCAAATCGGTCCCAGGAATAAGAACGGCTCGGGCGTGGGTAACCTTACAATGTTCTACCGGCAAGGTTCATCGAAAGCATGCAGTGACGATAACGTCAATAACGTTGTGCACGGCCCCCGACCAGTTGCCAGAGCAAACTTGAAAATATTTTTCGAGGAAAACAACAATGGGCAGCCAGGAAATCGTGGGAGCGGCGGCTAGGGGTGGCCAGGAACGATACCGCATGGCCGTTTTTCCTGCGAGTTCGTGGCTGGTTTTCGGCTCGAAATTCGCGTGATGTTTTCGGAAGACGCTTACCTCAAGTTTAGAAACTCTCGATTCGCTGTGGTGAAGAGTCAAACGCTTCAAAACGGTGAGGCCAGGAAATAAAAAAAACTAAGCGACCAGTGTGGCTACCTCGTATCCAAGCCTAAATTTGTCGTAAAACCCAACAATGCCCTTTGGTCGATGCGCAAGCAGCACTGAGGTCGTGTAGCTCAGCCGACCGTAGGACCGTGCGTAGTGCAGTAGTGCCGTAGCTGGCTCCACCTGGTTAGCCGCAGTTGCGCAGTTGCGCATGCGCGCTGGCCGCATTTTTAACATTTCGAATGCGCTGTGCGAGCGCGCGCGCTCGTGCGATGCGTGTGTTGATGTAATCCATCGATGTAATCCTCGTGCGACATGCTCGTGCTTGTATTTGCCACCTTGTATGTTTAGACATCCTTTAAGTTAGAACGCCTCGACAGGTGTGCGATACAACCGCTAGCCTGAGTAAAAAAAGAAGAAAAATTGAGGTGTGTGTGCATTGTGTATGTTTATAGAGCCTAGAACTTGGTCTGCCTCAACGGGGCGACGGGTCTCCCAGCTGTAGAGAAAAAATTTAGCCAGTGCAGCACAAACGCTAGCCTGGGGTCTTCGATGCCCATCCAGTTCGAAACGGGCAGGGGTGGGTGTTTTGCAGCCTTGCGCTGCAGAACCTAGGAGGTTCTGCAGCGCAAGGCATCCACAATACACCCAAGCCGGTTTTTGTGCGAAGCTTGGAAATGATATTGGAATCTGGAGTGACCTCTCCGTCCCCTCAAAACTTTTTTTCAGATTTTCTGACCTTTACCGAAAACCAGAAACCCCTGTGTAGGCGATGGCAAGCCAAAACCTCTGGCCGCACACCGGTATTGCGCCATGCTTGCAATTTTCTATAAAAGGACAGCTCTGGGATATTTAGATACCCCAATTTAGAGTGGACCACCCCTTTTATCGGATCTTCTCAACGCAATGCTGCCTACCTTTGGTAGTGTAGACCTAAGGGAGAACATAAGCTGCAAGAGCAAGCACCTCTTCATATGCCAATGACAGCAATAGTTGGTTAGCCTAAGTCACTGGACAGCAAAATTCAGCAGCAGTTCAAGCACCTTTGATATGCAGTACCCTTGAACATCTGTAATGTTTACCAACTGAACACACCAGCCCATCAGGCAAGCCAAAGCTAACTATGTGCTGAGAGACTGAGGGGACGTCAAAAAGCAGAGCTCTGATTCGAATGATTAGTGGGTAGACCTAAAGCAAGCTGCCGTCGTCTTCACTGCACTCATCCGATGCATTCGAATGCGAGCCAAACGCCAGCGTTCCGCGTTTTAACGACGTATCGACGAGTGCAGTGGGCGTTCTGGGGGGCTATGTTCGACAAGTGTTTCGTTTCTCCTAAAAAGAAATGGAAGTGACAATATCGCGTCTGATTGGCTAGAGGCTCAAATGACGAAAGTTCCGTCTTTCGTCATTTGAGCCTCTAGCCCAGTGGTCTCAAACTCATTCGAGTGTGGGGGCCAAATAGCCGAACCACGAAAGGTCGAGGGCCAGCAAGGGGAGGGGGGGGGATATTTAGCTATTTTGGGACAGCAAACAAACAGCAGTGATGTTTCACCTTGCATAGCAGCTGACTGTACCAGAGATTTCCCAGAGAAGGAACAATGCGCTCTCTGCTTTTTACAGGCTCACCATTTTGCCATCTTTAGCTTTCATTTGCATATATGATTACTGTGGACCCACACCTAATGTAATAGCACAATTTAAAACACTAACATACTGTCAGTTTTCCATACAACGAAAACAAGCACACCGCCCCTGCCCTGTTGCACAATTCAGTAGGCTCAATAGGCATAGAAGGAGTATCTCTTTATACGGCAGTGTTTACTTTTAAATAACTTCAATATACTTGTATATTAAAGGCATTCTCTGACATCAAGAAGCCCGAGTTCATAGCTTTATCTTTAGCAGTTGCTCCTGCTGAGCGAGAGTTTGTGCAGCTGAGGTGCCTCCTTGAGCAAAGAACTCGAGCTTGTAGCCCAATTGTTGTATTACCATTCCAGTTGGTTTACATGAGAAAGGGCCAAGAAGCAAATATTTAGACGAAGCAATACTCAGTCCAAAATAAAACAGAATGAAAAACGTGTAAACATGTTATATGAGCAGAGCAACCTTTCCAAGCGGAAATGAATCGACAATATGAAACTTTTCTTTTGGCGCATGTAGCGCTCAAGGCATGGGAGCGGGGGCTGGCCGCCACTGGATGCATGTGAGCCACAACCCAGAGGGTCGCGGGTCACATGCGGCCCGCAGACCGCCTGTTTGAGACCCCTGCTCTAGCCAATCAGACGCAATATCATCACCTCAGTTTCTTTTTAGGAGAAACCAAACATTTGTCGAACATAGCCCCCCTGATGTCCCCGTGCACTTTCGTCTCCTCCTCTCCCTCAGTTTCTCGGCGCATAGGCACTCGCAGAATGAAAACAGCAGGGAAATAATTCAGCTGTCCCGCTTCGATAACGCTTTGGCGCCTCCCAAGTCAAGGAACGTCGGAAGGCAGCAAGTGTATGCTGGAGGTCGGGCACCCAAGGAGGACACTGTGTCGTTCTTAATCTCTTGGAGACTACATCAGAACACTATTTTTACTCCTTCGAAATACTTCAGAACATGCGAAGTGATACTTCTCCGCCAAATAAAGTTAAAGTTGAAGTCTGGCCGTCTGTCTTCTGTTTGGACGACCACCTGGCAAAGATCACGGCTCGCCTCCTCTGCTTTTCTACGACGTCAATGGCCGTCCATCTGTTCTGCCACGCAAATTGACTGACAGCCAACAGAGCGCGTGGGTGGCTATCTGGACCCACGTGATGAGCATGCTCTAAACCTCTGTGAAAGACACAAGCGGACTTTGGCAAAAAAGAGCTTTCCCCCGCCACACTTTATATGGCGGAGAAGTGTAGCTTTGCACGTTCTTAAGTGTCCTGTTTGCACAGCCCTTTAGCTCTTCCATGCTGATCAGCCACGCCTGTGCCATGGAGGTGTATCGTCGATGTAAAAGCGTTTCTAATCGGCATTCGTGTTATATGCGCCGCACACAGCGAGTTTGTTTCACTGGCTTAGCTCTGCCGACCCGCGCAAGTGTTGGCCAATAATCATGGCGCTGTTTCATCGTCGCACACAAAAGACCATAAAAGCATAAGTGGCTTAACCACACAGTGTCCGTAGTTGGCACTCCAGTGCACTAAGGTAGGTTCAAACATTCGCATCAGTTGCGTTCGCAGCAAGTGAAACAACAGAATCGCAGCAATAACTGTGCCTCATCTTCCGCATGGCAACCAGTTCATGAAGTAGATGGGTCGGTAAAGTTGCTAACGCAGCTTGTGACCAGCCAATCGTAGCTGGAAAAGAACATGAATGCGAATCTTTTCTACTGATTGCTTCCCGCAGCTACCCTTTGCAATGGTTGCCGCGCGACATATGGTGCACTGTTGTTGTCTCCGGAACCAACCAATAGTTTCGCTTACCGAGTTTGTTTCCAAATTATGGGAATAGACGTCGGCACATATAATAATACATTGATTGATCGAAATTGCCTCCATTAGCTATAATGCTGTTCGAGGAAATTCAGTGAACCTCCCCCAAAAAAGTATTCAGTACCAGCAGAGTGGAAGTATAGCTTATCATGCATGTATTTGCTAATTGCATACAAGAAACAGTAAATACCAGTTTGTAAAACTTCTATATACAATTAATAGGGAAGATCATACTATGTGTCAGTGATTGGCGATTATGAGCAGAAAGAAATGCTTCGAGAATTGCAGGTGTTTTGTCTAAGGACAGGGAAGTTTAGAAACAGGGGAAAGAAATTGTTCAGGTAATGCATGTTTTAAGGAGGGTCGGGCTTTGCCAGCAATAATTTCAGTTTCAAAAACTGCAGAATTCCCTCCTTCGATTCCAAATGTCAACTTGCAAGCCCCCCAGTGTATCCTGCAGCTGCACGTCTTTCAGAGCACACGCTCGAGCTGTTCAGGAACTCTCACACCTCCGAAGAAATCTAGAGCACGACAAGCATTTGAAGAGACACGCGCAAGACACCCTAACAATTGTAAACCTAGCAAATGCCACAAAACAAAGACTTCAACAAATGCAATCTGCAGCACCACCACAAAGAAAGTTCCAAATCAATCCCCAGTCCTCCCAAGCAAAACAGAAACGACCAGAATGAAAAATAAAAACAGCAGCATCAGACGTGCCCTGAAGCCCGTAGGCCCTGAAGCACTTCCCCGACGTTCGGCGAGTCTTCCCCGCTCACCTGCAAGAACATGATAGAATGCACATTCTGTACTGCCCTGGGATCCTGCGCATTAGACACAGTCGACGCGCGTGGCAAAGACTCCTCAGGGCACACCGCTTTGTCCATTTGTTCGGGTTCAACCCACAGTTGCTTTGGCTCGCAGCCAGTCTCAGTCGGTTTTGTCCTCCCACCCGCGTCATTCTTTTCCTCGAAAACAACCACCGGAGCGACGCCTTCGTCGTGGACTTTCCCGTGTTGGCGCAGGTTAGTCGACGACCGAAACCGCTTCTCACAGACGCGGCACTCGAACGGCCGCTCGTCGCTGTGGATCCGCTGGTGCTGACGGAGGTTGCTCGATGTCGAGAACGCGCGAGGGCAGTCGGAACATGCAAACGGTCGCTCGCCCGTGTGGATGCGCTCATGCTGCCGCAGGTTCGTCGAAGTGGAGAAGGCGCGAGGGCAGTGCGGGCAAGGGAAAGGGCGCTCCCCGTGTGGGTGCGCCGATGCTGGCGCAGGTTGCTCTCGGTGTTGAACCGCTTGCTGCACACGGTGCAGCCGAAGAGGCGCTCCGCCGACGCCGAGTGGACGATGGCGTAGTGCTGCCTCAGGTTGCTCGGGTTGCTGAAGACCTTGTGGCACAGGCTGCAGATCTGCATGGTGTTGGAGAAACGAACCGTCTCCTCCCGCATCGCGGGAAGCGGGCCGTGCTTCCCCGCCTCCATTTCGATGCCGACGATCAGTTCCGGCGAAACCTTTGCGTACGCCGTCGGGGTCCTCGATTCTGGTTCCTTCTTCGAGCCGGGTTTCGTGACAAGGTCCCAGTTTACCTGCACGGGGACTTGGGTGGTCTGTATCGTGATCTTTGCGGGGCCTCCGAAGGGTCCCACGGTGACCACCTTGGTGGGAAGTTGAGGGATTGTGGAGGAAGCCATTGCCGCCTGTCCTGGGTCGACGCTGCTGCCATTCTCTGAAGGTGTTTTGGCAAAGGCCCGGGTGACCTGCGTTGACTCTTCCATGGGGTCCTGGGATGGTTGTACAATTGCCACCTTCGGGGGAAATTTCGCAGATTGGGGGTGAATCCGCCAAGTTTTGCTTTGAGTCATTTTTTCCGACACTGGCTGGATGTGCTTCTTTGCAAACTTGACTGGAAGCTCCTGCTGCGTTGGTGACCGCTGGAGTGGGGAGTGTGCAGGTTGCAGGGGAATCCGTGCCTGCCTCTATGGTGACAGTGTTGCAGCTATGGCGTGGATGTGCTCCCATGGAAGCCCGGGCGACTTGCATCGAGTCTTTCGCGAGGTCCTGGAATGGTCCGACAGTAACCGCTGTCTTGGGAACTTCATGCGTTGCAGTTGAAGCATCATCTGAGTTGTCCCTGTCGCGATTTTCTGGATGTGCATCCATGGAGACTTGGCTGGAGTCTCCTGCAACAATTGGGGTAAGAACATGGGTAAAGGCTCTCGCCAAACCTTAAGTTTCTGGGACAAGTCCGCCGTGATAGTTTGAGCAAGTGGTGTAGCCATAGCCCCTGTCAAAAACTTAACTATGCTCCAAGGGGGAAAAAACATTTCTTTTTCGTGTTCGTTTTGATTTTTTGCTAATTGCCAATCGTGGTTTGGAAGTTAAAGTTTAATTTTGTACACCTGCCGGACGAATTCATTTGGTTTATTTAGAAAATTGCGCGTACGCGCGCGCATAGTAAAAGTATGTAGAGCAAAGGCTACTAACTCGTTCCATTTGCAATTTAGCGCATCTGCCTCGTTACTGCTTCTTCACGAAGTAGCCCGGCAAAACGAACAAAAACGCAGCACGCTTTCAGTGGGCTTTTTACGAGCTTGTTAACGAAGTGCTTTGCGTACTACACAGCAATTTGCGGGGAAGTAGCAGCGTTTGCGTGTAATCGCAGCGCGTTGATGTGATTAAACGATCGTCTCACATTCAAAATAAAAAGAAATCTTTTGGTTTCGTGGCCGCGCGATTCATTCATAGGACTTAGAAAGCCATATATACTGTATATATAAGGATAGATTAAAACGATCTCATATCATTGGAGAGGTCGATGGCATAGAACCATTAGAACGGTGATGTTGAAACGGCGATACGCTACCTCTGATGGCAGCGGCTGCAGCGCACTCTGCAAGTTGTTTCAGCATGTTAGCGATGCAGTATCCAGTGCCTCTTAATTAGAAGCGCCACGAACAAGACACTGTTTTTGCTCGGTGCGACCGTGCAAGGCAGCTCAGAAAACCTCGTTAGCTTTCGTTCTTTTTTTCTTTTGCTTTTTTGGGTCGCTATCTCATGAGTGGATAACGCAATAACGCAATACAAATGGGTGGATAAATAAATACGGTTGAACCCAAATGATTGTAGAGTAGGATGCGCTACCTGTCATTCCTTCTTTGAGCTTCAACGGTCTATTAAAGATAATTTAAACTTTGAAACCAACAAATACAATGCACAAATTAACAATTTTTGTAGCGTTATACATTAAATAGTTAATTTTTTATAAAAACTTTGAAATTATTAAACTTGACAGGTTGGCAGCGTCATCTGCATCGAAATAAGCAAGCGAAAAGTGTGGAAGCAGGCAACTTTGGCAACGTTTGACGCGGGCTCGTATTTTGAACTGTGTTTTGAACTTCCAAGCCTGGCACTCAAGTTGCTGAAGTCCTCAAATTTGGTTTAAAGCCGACTTGAACGGACTAAAACGACGGATTCCAGAATCAGAATGGACGGGGATGTTGAAGCTGAGCTTATGATTTGCAAGGATTTATCCGCTCAAAGAGACGCCCTGCGCCAGAGAGTCCAGGCACAGTTCTGCCAACGCTCCGTGGAACGTGAGTTCTGATCCGTCGTACCGGTCGCACGAATTTGCTCAAGTATTGCGAGCCCGCTTTTAATGCAATAAATATCATACGCCACAGTATGAAACCTAAGCGCAATTATCTGTCATGACTCGGCAAATCCGCGTAAACAAATTGACTGGTTGATTACCAGCGTCGTTGGATCCACAGTAATCGAGCGCGTGGCTTTAGAAATTCAAGAATGTTTTCCTTGAAACGCGCAGGTTCAAGGGAGTTTGAAAGTTACCAAAGTCTGGCGCGGGATGTCCAGAAGAAGAAGGAGGGTATGTATAACAAGCAGGACAATTTACGGTGCACCGCAGTGGAAGCAACGAGCCATCGATGCCCATGCAACGCCGTATGAGCGTCACGTGACCTTAGGAAGGGGCGCGGCCACGCACTCGCCGTGTAATGTACACGTTCTTAGCGCTGGATTGGTTGAGAAGGCTCGTGGCATTCGCTGCGGTCCGTGGTAAAGTGAAATAGACCACTTTTTTAATCGCCCAAGTGCACCGGCCCACACTTTACGAGTCATGGGAACGGTGTTCCTTCATCCTAGTGACCTGTAATTACGACCAATTCGATGCTTACACACTTTTGAGTGTAATTCGGAGTCGCCCTGAACAAGCGTCATGTGTAAACTAGTCCAAAGACCTGTGCTAATGCAGTGAGTGCGCAGGCGAGCTGGTGGATGTTAACCATTTTGTTCTTAGCCCGAGACTGAGGCAGGGAAAAGAGGGAAAGTTTCAAAGTAGAAGAAAAATGAACAGTCGAGGACACGTCTCTAACACAGCCCGTCTCCTAACCTGTCATATCACTTTTAAAATTTCTCGTCAATGGCGGCGTTTTTTATTACTGCGCATGCAATCCAGAAGTTAATACCAACGTCTTTGAAGCTGTACGAGAATAATAATATTGTTAGGAAGGCGAACATGACGACGGGGCAGTGGCACGCACAACCATCCTGTGCCAGGCCCCACGGGCCGGCTCAGCCTTCATAAATCATTCTCTTCTCTCTGTCATCACCGGTCCTGTCCTCTATGCTGCCAGCAGCATCACCCTAACAGTATGGTGGAGGTGCGGAGACATCGTCATCCACTGCCTTGAGCATCGTCGCCGTTATCACTCGGCCATTGCTTCGTTGTGGCAGTCATCCGCAGCAGCAGACCAATCACCAGCCCATGGATCCGTGGCCAGCCCGTGCCCAGACGACATGACGAGCCGAATAATATGAAGCCGACCGACGATCCCCTGACGTTCCGACGGTTCTTGACGTGAGTCCCCCAGCCCAGACCGTGCCGTCGGGCTGCTGTGGCTGGTGCAAAGGTCTGCGAGGCTGCGGATTAGAGGCCAAACTCCAACGACGTTTCCATCTTCATCGCTACCCCCACTGTCGGCAGCTGTCCTTTGTTCTTCTATGTGTGTCATTGTGAGTGTGCTCTGTCTTCTTATTCATTGGCCAGGTCAGCCGTTTTCGCCGGAATGAGTACTGTTAGGAGGACGAAAATGATGACTGGGCAGTGGCGCGCACGACCATCTCGCGCCAGGCCCCACGGGCCTCCTCGGCCTACGGGCCTCCTCGGCCTTCATAAATCATTCTACCTTGTCTCTGTTATCACCTGTCCTGTCCTCTATGCTGCCGACAGCATCACCCTAGCAGTATTGTAAGAGATTTCTGCAGCTCAGCCAGGTTGAAGGTGGATGGCGTGCATAATATCAAAAACGCCGACATTGGCAAGAAATTTTAGCAGTGATATGACAGGTCTTTGGCCTTTACACGATTCTTGTTCAGGGTGATTTCGCATTACACTCAAAGTGTGTAACCATCAAATCGGTAGAAATTACCGATCACTAGGGAACTGAAGGAACACCGTTCCCATGAATCTTAGAGCGCTGGCCGGGTCGCTTGGGGGATTTAGCAAGTGGTCTAGTGAGTATACCGTAATATCCCGAGATAGCCCACTTAACATTGAATGCAAATCAATTGAAAATAAAGAGTGGACTGCAAGCTAACTTTCGATGTGCGACCAAAAAAAAAAAGAACTGCAAAAAAGTTATTTTTAGATTTTGTGACCTATGAAACTTGTGATAGCAGGGAGGGGTGATGAACCAAAGATGACTGTCCTTCCCAGTCGAAAATTTTCACTTCTTTCCCGCCTTCTCTAAGTAACACCATTTTTGCGGAGGTCACCATTGGCGAGAGCCCCGCATTACAATCTATCTAGGTTATCTTTTATTACTATAGTCCTACTGGGTTTGTGGTGTTGAAAGTGGCTCTCTTGGAGATAGGAATTGTAGAGGTAAGCATGTTACAGTTGTAAAGTAACTCTCCATATTCATTGTCAAAACATGGGGAAAACTTAAAGAGTTCCTACAGACTAAATGACACACAGTTTAGTGCTAAGCTGACGGTGCGGTGGAAGCTACGTGCTCGCCAGACCAATCAGTCGGCTGGCTTCCTTTTATCACCTGACCCCACTCCCTGTGAATGGGCATGCGTAGAGAGCGCAATCATGTAGTGCAAGGTTGATGGTTGACTGGTCCAAAGGTGGATATATGGGCAATGCTTGGGGGTGGGGAGTCTGCTGAGATCCAACGTTGTGGCCAAAACGTTGGCCAGTTCTTTTTTGTTGACCCAATATTTACTGTCACCAAAATCACGTTTTGGCTGGTGTATATATCAACTTTTTTTAAGAAGTTGACCTTGGGGGAATTTAAGCAGGACAGTCGCTTTACCCGCCCCACCCCTCACTAAATCCGCCCCTGGACTGGTCCAACGAGCATGTAGCTTCAACTGCTTTGCAAACTGTTGCCTGAGCAAAGACTTTTTAGGTGATTTCCACCGGAGTGAAAACTATATTGTCAAGAAAGGTCGAACCATGCGTTTTGTCCCGCATAAACAAACATTGCGTTGCAGACGGCTCAGGTACCGTCTGACAAAAATGGTTAGCCGTTATGACTAGGGGCCGGAGCTTCAAATTTTTCATTATCTGGTTAAAAGCTAAAAACCTTTTTTGGAACTTTCCAACAAAAGCCGGCCCCTTTCATTGGCAGCAGGTGCTATTCGCCTTTTTGTGTTCGAGGGCTCCGTTAGAGGATATTTTCTCAATAAAGGGTTTACATAATTTGTTTTCCAGCTTTTTGTCATTTTTCAAGTTTAGTACCCTCCTCAGCCATTGGCATTACTACCTTAAAATTTTTTTAAAAAGTGCTTTGCTTTGTTTGCTTAGATACTTTTAGTTCCAAATTAGCAAATTTTTTATCCTAATAAAGTGTAAACATAATGAATTTTTTTTTATTTTGTAGTTAACCGCAGTCTGGTCAGTTTGCTCTTAATTTATCACAATGTAAGCATGCTATTTTTTTAGAAATTGAACAGCTACAGCAAGCTGTGGTGCAAGAACAGCATCACGTCCAGCAGCTTGAAGCCCAGAACCGGTCGAGCAAGAAGAAACTGCAGACATTGTCCGATGCATGTGCCAAGAAGCAAGTATTGCTGCAGAGCCACACTGAAGGCAAGTGGTCACTAAACGCTGCTTTGTTCCAAGCGCATCCCTTTCCACAGCACGTAAACTACCGCTTCTAAGGTACTTAGACGACCCACAAAAATCGGTTCTTCAACGTATCGTGCTGTGATTTACTCCAGAGGTGGAAGCAGGTAGTGAAAGTTTACAGTGAAAAAATCAAAGAATTTACTTACCTCGTTCAAAAGTAAAAAGACGGAAACCTGTTCTGCGCAATCTATGCCGCCACTTCGCAGACGATGCACACATAGAGAAAAGGGCTGCCGACAGATGGTGTACGGCGTATCAAGGGAAAGCCGGCAGTTTCGGGTTGATAGCAGACAATCCCGCAAAATAAAAAGAATTGGCTTGCGCTCCCTCGACACAGCATATGCCATCTGTCGCCGGCACTCCTCTCTACGCATGCATTTTCTGCAAAGTGGCAGCGTAGATTGCCCAGCACAGGTTTCCCACTTTATACTTTTGAACAAGGTAAATTAATTTCTTTATTTTTTCACTGTAAACTTGCACTACATGCTTGCACCTCTGTGGTAAACCGCAGCGTGACACATTGAGAAACCGATTTTTATGGGCTGCCTAAAGTGCCCTAAAAGTGTCAGTTTAGATGCTGTAGATAGCATGCCTTTCTTAGGACAAATGTACTCCCTTTCACCTGCGACATACACAAAAAGAAAAAAAGATGGTCAATCTGCAGGCAAACTGATGCGTATTGATCACAATGTTTAAACCCTCAGACTGGGAAGGAAACTTAAAGATGTATTAGAAGAGACAGAAGAAAAGTGACAGACAAGCATCTCAATTGAGATGCTTGTCTTGAGATGCTTGTGTGTCACCTTGGTTCTGTTTCTTCTAATATATCTTCAAGTTTCCTTCCCAGTTTCAGGGTTTAACTATTATGATTAATACACACAGTGCAGCTTAAAGCAAGAAAGTAAAAGAATGAACGGTTTAATAAATGGTAACGGCTGTACCCTTTGTACCAAAGGTAGTTTGCTCCACCTAACAAAAAACTTTTTTTTTTTTTTTTAAAGAAAAGAGGGGTTTGGGGGTTGAGGCAAGGGCTTCACGGACCCCAAAAATGGCTTAGTGAACCCTAGCGGGTCTGCGGAACCCCATTTGAGAACCACTGCCATAGACTATTCTCAAAAATTTCGCAACGGCCGTACGAGGCATAAAAGAAATTGTGGAATAGCGCTGTACACTTCCAGATCTCCTTCCACCTCCACCGTATGACACGACGGCGGGACTGCCATTGTTGTACAGCCGTTTCCCGCAGTGCAGTGCACGTTTTACGAACGGTGCACATTGTATGAGATGCCACCAATCGAACGGCTCCATCTTAATGCCGTTAACAGATCCTTAGCCGTCGTAATTAGGCTAGGTGGTGGAAGCCGCTGCCGAATCCGGGGCCTCGGCCGCAACCATACATCCCTAGCACGTGTGTGGCTGCAATTCTTTCCTTTCAATTTTTATTCACGGAAACACTTCTTCAGTACAACCACTTGGTTCTTCATCTAGGGACTGGTTCACGCATTTGCATTTCACTGTGACCTTCGCTACAACTGCCTGTAATGAGTAGTGCTGGAACGCCTTCGATCTGCACATATCTTTCACATCATCCTTTCATCCCAGGCTTGAAATAAATCTAACAATGCTACAAGAGACCAATTTTCATAGATGACGCATAGATTTGACCTCGCAAATACTGCAAAACCTTAGCTATGCACAGACTTAAAGGGTTCCAGTGCTAGCCAAGATATGGCACCAGTGTGCCAGTGTGTTCTCTTTTCGTAAGTTGTCACAAGCAGTCGTGGTGCAGTCATTCACAATCAAACGCAAATGTGTGAACTACCCTTAAAGGGGCACTAAAGTGTTTTGAGATCCTTGTTCTATAGTCATAACTCAATCTACGAGCTCCAAGCATCTTAAAAAAACCCGGTTACATTCACACGTGGCCGATTTGCATGTTAAAGAAACGACCAGAGTTCCCGACACTTGTTGTTAGCACAGAACAACAGGTGGCGCTACCAAACCTTGCTGAATATGGCCGAACGACGGACGGCGCTTGTCAGCCACTCGCGAGCGATGGATTCCTGCGTCGACGAGCGGCCAACCAGTCTCGCTCATCCACGCAAGAAGCCATCGCTCATGAAGTGGCTGACAAGTGCCGTCCGTTGTTCGACCATATGCAGCAAGGTTTGAAGCACCATCTGCCGTTCTGTGTCAACGATAAGTGTCGAAATCTTTGATGACTTTTTTAATATGCTAATCAATCGCACACTAATGCAGATTTTTTTTTTTTTAATGCTTAGAGTTAATAGATTAAGTTATGACAATAAAACAAGGATCTCGAAAAGCATTTTAGGGCCTTTTTAAACGGGATCTCCAGCAAAAAGTGGGATGTCACTGATTTGCCTCAAAATTGGTTCAACACATTAATAGACACGTCGGAGCTAGTAACCCAAGTTACAAGTCACGATAATTTTTTATTTTTGCGAAGTTATCGAATTATTTTATAATTTCGTCTGGAAGGATGACTGGCTCTACTGGCAACGCTGAAGCCAACGGATTACAACAAGTTTGATGGTGTAAAATGAACGCTAGGGAAACTCGCGCTACCGTAACAAACAAAAAAGAATGCAAAATTTTATTTTTTTAGTTTGCCTGCTAGACTTGAAAGTTACACAGCGTGCGACGTCGCCCCACTAGAGAATGCGGGAAAAGTTGAATGTTGCTACGTGCCAAAAAACAAGGACAAGAAGTAGACATGCGGAGTGCTACTGATAACTGAATTTTATATGGAAAAACAAAAACGCGTAGACACACTTGATCAAACTTCACTAGAAATGAATCCAAACTTCTTATAGCTGGCATCTCAAACACGCGGCCCGTGGCTGCTTTGAGCCCCACAAGCACCATAAATTATAGTTCTGTATCGTCGATTCACTTCCGCTCGGAAAGGAGTTCTGCTCATATAACATGTTCACACATTTTGTACTAGTATTCTGTTTTGGACTGAGAATTACATTGTCTAAATATTTTGCTTCTCTTTTTCACGTAAATCAACCGGAACAGCAATACCACTACAAGGTTACGAGCGCAAGCTCTTTGCTCAGGGAGGCACCTCGGTTACACAAACTCTGGCCCAGCAGGAGCAAATGCCAAAGATAAAGCTCTGAGCTGAGGCTTCTAGCCGTCAAAAAATACCTTTAAAATGCAAGTAACTTCTTATAATGCTGCTATAAAAATCGTCAAGAAATGAGAAACTGCCTTATGAAGAGAGATTTTTTTATGCTTGTTGAGCCTAGTGAATCATGCAACAGGGCTAGGGTGGTATGCTTGCTCTTGTTCTAGTGAAAACTGCCAGTATGTAGGCATTTGTAATCTTGTTATAACGCCAGGTGTGGGCCAGAATTAGTGTATGTGCAAATTAAAGCTAAAGTTGGCAAAACTGTGAGCTTACGAAAAGCGGAGAACGCAAGGTTCCTTTTCTAGACTGTCGATGGGACAGACTGCTGCTCTGCAAAGCAAAACGCCATTGTTGTATTTTTTTTTTTTAATTTTAAAATATCTTTTTTCTTCTTGTTGGCCCTCGACCTTTCGTGAATGGGCTGTCTGGACCTCACTCGAATAAATTTCAGACCCCTGACTTATGGGATAGAATGAGCGACGACACACTGTGATGCAGCAGTCATCCCCCTTTACCCCGATTTTGTATGCCTAAAAATTTCACTGTTTTTTGTTCAGCACCTACCACAGTGAATGGCCGAATTCCCCAAAGGAAACTGCTTTACAGAAAGTGCGTGCTCTCGTGCCCTTTTATTAATGTCTGCCCTATGTACCGTCTCGCCCTATGTACCATCGCTCATGTGTCGGTGTTTCGTAGACTGCTGGTGTGGTGCATTCTACATATTCATTTGCAGGCTTCTTTGTGCCAATGCTGTCTTTGTACGTAGTCTTGTTTGCTTTTGGGCATAGGCTCCAACGTTCGTTGTGGCATAACCTTCCGGGTATTCTGAGGGTGTCTTTTATTTGAGTGGCTCCAAAACTGCCGGCACACCCCTTTAAAGCTTCCAGAAATACCGGATCGCAAAATGTTGGACGTTGCGTCTCCACTTCGTGGTCTCTCGAACCCCACAATACGTTTTTTCTGGGATTGCCAGTGGTCCAGTTGGGGGCACCGCTGGCGGAGCGCCATGAGCGCCACCGGGAAACAGTGGATCTTTTTGCCACCTGGATGGGGCTCGAGCTGATACCCGAGCCGACGAAAGACAAGTCGAAACGACGGCTGTACCGGGCCTTCCTGTCACTCCTGGACCCCCGTCAGCCAGAGAGGAAGTGCAGTTTCCTGTTACACATCGCCGGCGACGGGCGCTACCAGGGTACGCTCCCGAGCATTACAGCATGCGCAGCTACACATCTTCACAGTGGCCGGACGACGCCTTTGATTGGCTCGTTTACCGCCCCATCTTGCCCGTGCATGGAGGTAGGAAGCTTCTGGATGCAACATGACTTCCACACTTTTGGGTTCCTAGGGAAAAGCTGTCTGGACCAAGTCAACCCTCCTTTTCGTCCAATACAGTATCTTGTTTTTGGTCATCGTGGGGGGCATGTCCGTCCATACTTCTGGCTTCACCCCTGGTGGCGTCGTGGTGCCTCCAGAAGCCTCCTACCTCCATGCACCAGTTGGAGACGCGCTCGGGGCACCGTGACATCGCTCAACTGGTTCCTTCTCGCTTGCTCGCAGTCTCGGACTGCAACCCGGCGGTGACTGACCTGGAGCGGCTAGTTTTGGAGCTGAATCGAGCCGACGACTTGAGCAAGTTCTTCAGCGAAATGCGGGCCAGGTTCAAGGCCATCCTCAACCCCACCTTGGCATAGAGGGCAAAAAGGACTGCAAATCTTGCAGCATTTGCGGCTGGACAGTTTTATTTATGACCTTCAACAAATGGATTGAATGGATTCGTTTAGAGAACTTCTAGCACTATAGTCATCACTCGACGAACGCAAACTTAATTGCCAAGCTCTAATTCACTAGTCGTTGACACAGACAATTTCACGATGCCGTGATGTCCAGACCTTGGGCACAGCCTAGATCGGGGGTCTCCAAACCTGGCCCGCAGGACAGGTCTGGCCCGCGGAAGTCTTCCGACCGGCCCGTGGCTGGCCACGTTCCTTCCAAAGGCGAGGTTTTTTCCGCGAGAAGATGTACGCCTCAAAAAATGGCACCGCGACGCACTGTAAGTGCGCGAAAGGAGATACAAGAAAGAACGAGAAACTGCATCGTAACGGGGTTCTCTCGTCCCAACTGAACATCGTCATCCGCCATTCTGAGTCCCCGGCTTCATGTTTTTGTAGCTATGTTCAAATTCCTTTGCATTCTTATGTACACTGTGCCAGCACTGGTCTTATAATTCTCATTTGTCTTTTGCACTGCATGAATGTGCCAAAGTTTCCATGCGCTTCGTTTTATTTGGCGAGTTTTCATTGTTCACAATTGTTGCGCGACGTAGCTAAAAAGTTTTCTGGTCTAGATCAAAAGGAACTGGTCCAAGACAGCCCCCTACAAAATGAAAAAAGATTGTTTTTATTTGTTGGCGGTGACTATACTAAACAGACCTCTGCTGGCTAGCCCCCAAGCCCCCCTCCTCTTCGCAACCGAGGCTAGCCGGGCGGGAGACCAGGTTCGAGCACCTGGACGTAGCTCGCGGGGAAAAGGCCGTAGCTGCCGTTGAGTTCCCCGTGCCACCAGCCCTCCTCCGCTCGGCCGTGCACCGTCACCACGTCACCTGCAAGGTCCAAGACACACTTCCTTGAGCACAGGACCAGAACGTCCGAAAGAGACGCTCCGTCGTTCTCATCCTTCCAGCGACCGGTGCATACCATGCTCAAGGAGCCGGCACAACAAGCTGGCAATATGCTTTGGCCTCGCGACATTTGCCGACACGGCTACACTCGCCGTTTACAGAAAGTGCTGTAAAGGGGACTAAATAAAAGTTTCTGAAGTTGCCTTAATTAGTGATGTTTTCGAGGGCCGAATATTACCGCAGCAAATGTTTAGTGCCTGTAATTTGGTTATGTTTTTGGAGCTCAGTCGCCAAACGGTACAAACCCGCAGCGATTTAGACTCGTCGAAGTTGTGTGCCGACATTGCCTCGAACTCTTCTGTGAGTAGAAGATGGAACTGCACCCGGCACTTTTCTGTGTTGGCAATCGCAGCCTGCCCCGACACTGTGGCATATCTTAAAAGTAATTGGGGCGTAATTTCGTTACATTTTTGTAACTAACTAGGTACTGTATAAAGCTTGGTTTGCTGGGCAAGTTGGTAATGGGGTACCTTCGTACTAACGCAACTCTATTTATAACTTCATTATATTTCAGCTCGATGGAAGTTGATTGCTTATTATTAACTTCTACAGCTCTGCCCACTATTGGTATGCGGCGCAACGTCCCCTTTCGGTTAATACTTTTTAATCTCGAGTACAGTAAAACCTCGGTACACGTACCCGCATAAGCCGTAGTTCCGCTTTAGAAGTAGCTTAGTCAGATCCCCGACATGCCTCCCGTTAAACCTAATGTATTCAATGCCCGCTTAATGCGTAGTCGCTTATCGCGTACTTACCGCTCAACGCGGCACTGTTTTCGCTTCCCGGTACGTACCAAGTTAGAAGTTGCTGCCAGCGTGCGGCCGGGCCGCCGCGCACCAGCAGCAACGACCACGGCGGGAGCGAACACGCGAAGCCGGGCAGCGAGGGCGCGAGTTTGGCTGGTTCGGCGCCGCGCAACTCGCCACCGTGTGAGCAAGCGAACCAACGAACATCGGCAACGTTGCTGGCGGGGGACCAGTGGCGGTAACGCGGTTTTTACTGTACACAGTTAGCCGCAGGGGCGGATCCAGAACTCCGTTTTGGGGGGCGGAGAATTTGTAAGGATGCTATTCTCCCATTCTTTCGTGTGCACCTAGGGGTCCACCCATGTCAAATTGCACTCCGAGAAGGGGGGGGGGTTCGACTTGGTTTGGGGGGGCGGGGCGGCCGCCCCGTCGCCCCCCTTGGATCCGCCACTGGTTAGCCGCAACTTCGCAATTGGTCACTGCCCCTTCATTTTCCGGCTGTCGACAGTGTGGCCTTTGTCGCCGTTGCATCATTAATTATAGGTCATTTTTCAATTGCCAACGACAATCTTAATAAAAATGCCGCAAGGAGGCGCTGTTTCATTTTGCATTTCCGCAAACATCTGGTCAGATGGGAGGACAAATAATCCCCACCATCGCGCCACTTTTTGCAACATCCATGACATATTACATCACTATTTTTTCCCGACGCTTACCTAAAGGAACAGATAGTGAAGGATTTGTTGGAGATTTTTTAATACTCTTGCAAGAATATTGATTGCCGGGTATATGTTGAATAGCGCAGCATAAGAACCTTGCTAAATCTCCAAAGTGGTCGTTTTCTTGGCACTCAAGCATACCAGCCAATGTGGCATAATCAATACACAGTGTCTGGAAATCACATGGGAGGCAAGAGATTGCTTGTGTTTGTGAACATGCAGAGGGTCAACAGTGAGCATTGCACCGGCGTGTAGTCATGTATCACTACCGCATAATTGCATTAAAGACTCCAGGTAGTAGTGGTACTGCACTGGCTAAATTTTTCATCTACAGTGGAAACACCAGGCGCCCATTGGGGCTGACTAACTTTGGTGCTGTCTTAATTAACATGCACTCAACATAACTGTCTACAGCGTGGGTTGTGTGCATGAGTACACACAGTACCACTCAAGGGTTCGAGCTCCCAGATTTCTTCAACCATCGCCAAGTAACGCGTTTTTCTAGGTTAAGCACACTATTAGCGGATCTGAGCCATTTATTGATGCATAGCTATGAGCCAAACACTTTCTAGTATGAGCATTATTGTTTACAAGGTCTGTGGTCTTTTGCACCGTTTTATCGCAGGAGGGGTTTGTCGAGTTTTACCGAGCCACAGAGGGGTTCCCCAAGAAGTCTGAGGACTCCTGGATCTATGTGGAGCGCAAGTTTGTCTGCTTCATGCACAGGGGGTTGCAATGATGTGAGAACTCTGAGCTCTTATTGGCTGCTTGAAAAAAAGTAGTGTGTAGACCTCAAGGCATCTAGTATAGAGGTCCCTACCCACTACCCTTTCACTCAAGCAAATCAGAGCTTGGCATCGCTCTGACGTCACCGCAACTCCTGCGCATGAAGCAGATGACTTACTCCCCACCTAGATAGTTCCGAAGACTGCTACCTGGAGTGCAGGCTGAGCTCGTCCTCCATGCTGGCCCGGTAGTCGTACAGGGCTCGGCAATGAGAGGGCAGGCTGTTGGCGTACAGCCCTCCGTGCTCACGTTGTCCCCTGGACTGAGGAGGCCTCACTGGGGGATCTGTGAGGGCCGCGTGCCCGTCGGCCGAGCCACGGTCCCAGGCGTCCCTGACTTCCTCCTCGCTGCCCGCACGAGCAGCTGGAGGGTCTCCGCTGGAGCCACGAGGGGACCTTGAGCACCCGTCTGGGACAGGCCCTGGGAGAGAGGCAAGAAGAGCGTGTGCATACCACACTTTCCAGTTTATAAGTTTAATTGTTGTCCTTTAACATCGGTTTCTTGAAAAAGTGTATATACCGTAGAATACCGTGCATCCACCCTTTCCACACTAAGCACCCATTCCCAAATTTGCAAGACCTGCAAATATATGTACAGTACAGTGACATGTAAAGATTGATGACCGGACAAGTGCCCATCTCACATTTTTTCGCGATTATTTCTAAATTTTGAGTGGGCGCTTGCCCGATTATCTACGTTAAGTCAGACCTTCGCGTAACTCGCCCTTCATTTTAAGGTTGGTGCAGCAAAACTCTACTGATAAGGTCACATACTGATGTCTGTTGTGATTGCATTATATATGCACAAGTGGGATTTTCAACATTCTTAACAATAAATCGAACCCCCCGTTAAAAAAAGATGCTTAAAAGTCGCAGCAGTGTATAACTGCACCAGCGAAAATTCTGAGGAAAAAAAAAAGAAAGTGACTTGTACGCTGGAAGTAGCGGTTATCTTGCTTCGGGTTATACCGGGTCTGTGGGAAAAGAGAATGTATCTCACAGTTTTAGCTGTTGTGGGCTCTTCCACCAATGGAAATGACTTCTGTTGTCATTGTAGTAGTTGCTGATGTTGTGGTGTAGCATAATAGGGCATGAGGGCGTCAGTCAGGATATTGCCAACTGCTTGAAACAAAGATTGCCTGCCGCTCTCGGTAATCGAACATGGGTCCACTGCAGGTGGAGGAGTACATTACCACAGAGCTACGCATTGGCAATCCGCTTTATTGCACAGTTTTTGTGGAACAAACCTGAGTATGAGTCTCGATTAGTGCCCACGAGATGGCTACAGTTGCTGCGACGCCACGGTGAAAATTCTATGTCATTCCAATTTAATTTCAAATCTAGTTGCAGTCATTGTTGAAGTTAAAAGCTTCAGCCTACGTGACGCGAGCTGCCGCCCCATTAAAAAGAGTTCAACCGGATCAGTCCATCCAATGCCACCAAGAAGAAGGGCCTGCGCATAACGTCGTCAGTATGGTGGGTCCCCGATCAGCCCCAAGTGGCAAACGCGCTGAAACTTGATGAAGGTATAGGCGCAAAGCGGCAGACGCGGGTGTCTTGGTGTCGCCGCGTGCTAGCGTAGCACTGGATTGCGAGACCCTGAAAGACAAGGTGGCGGCGATGCCGACGCGTCGTGCTGTTCGTTGCAGGGAGAATTGTGAGGCGCATGCTCGTGGGAATGAAGCCAATTGAGCCAATGACTTCGCCGTGACGTGTTGCAGCTATCGCTGCAACTGTACTGGACTGCTCGTTTTTCTGCGCTGCAAAAGTAAACAACGCATTGCCAAATGCTCGCTTTCTGCCCGAGTGTAGGGCGTCGAGAGCGCAAGGTGCGCACAGAGTTCCTCCGTGCAACATCGCCATGAAGCAACATGCAATAAATGTCGCATTACCGCTAGCCTTGCCACAATATTGCAGAAAAGGGGTAAATTTTTAAAGCTTCAGACCTAGTCGACGAGGACTGATGCAAAGCGGAGAGCATAGCTCCGGCGAGCAACGGCCGACACGACTAGTGGCAGTTCGGCTTCAGACTACCGCAGCATGCGGTTTTCCCATTAGCACCAGAGTTGGGTGTTCCTAGCTGCTGCTCTACGCTGCACTCTAAATAGAGAGTGCATGATCGTTTACGATGACTGAGATCGTTGTGCTGGCACCCGTGCTCTACTAATAGCTGCGGCCATTGTTATGCAGCGGCACAATGCTCTTTTGTGCAGTTGCGTTCCGTTTTTCGAGGATACGTCATTACCAGAGCGATGCTGCTCTCGTCGTTGTCTCCCGGGCGTCGCGACACTGGGACGCGCGGTCACCACGTGGCGGTATCCGAGTGTTCGGTACAGTGCCCGAACGCATCTTCGGCTGGTGCGTTTGGCGTCCACGTACCGGCCCACGGTTGAGGCGATCCCGAGCAGCTAGCGAACAAGCGGCGTCACGCCGTTGCCGTTCATGTGCCGTCAATCGGTCATAGAAATGCTGGCAAAAAAGGCAAGCGAACACGGGCGTCGCTGTCGCCGCGGCATTTCGACTCCCAGCTACCTGAAGCGTCGTCGGGCAAAAATCGCAGGTACCACATTTGAGTGTCGCGGTAAGCGCACCCGGTTGGAGACGCGTTACGGGTGCACGTAGTCGTGGTAGCGTCGTACATCCTACAATATACCACTTGTCGCCTCCTGGGCACTGCCAGCGTCGGGCGTTGCTGGCGGGCGCCCTCACCTGCCTGTCCCTGCGTTGCTCCAGGTGTGTAGCCAGGGGGTGGGGGGCCTGGGGCGTCCTCAGGCCCGCCAGCACGCACTGCACCTTGTGCCGACTTCACGCTTCTAGAACGCCAGGCTCTGGCGAGACTGCGCACAGGCGTTTGGATCGTGGTGGAACACCGGATCGTAGAAATGACACTTTTTAGCGTGCCACTAATTGTGATGCGGCTCAGAAACTCGTCTGTCTGTTGCGGCGTAAGGTAAGCCTCTCGAAACCTCCAGCTCACTGCGATTGGTGGTTTCCTCCTTCCAGCATTCTCTCTGCCAAAAGTGGAACGAGTGGATGGGTTTTTGGAAGAGCTTCTACATTTCTTACGTTGCGACAGACTTGCCACGGCTGCACACACTGCGTCGTGAGGCAAGAGCGTGAATTACTACTACGAACAAAGTGAGATCATCGAGCGAGTGTTGGGGAGTAAAAAAGTGTGGAATGCCAGTTGCATGCTTCGTGCATGTTTCCTTTCTGCGTAAAGCCTTTTCTCGCGCAGAACTCGACAAGCAACGACAAAAGTGGACGGCATACTCGCTTTTATTTCCCGAACTTGATGATAAGCAATATTGAGGCTGATCCCGATCGTGAAACAGATTAATACTGGTGTGTACCGATTCCGGCGTGTTGTCTTTCCTAAGAAGTCAGTGTATAAGCTCTCGTGGAAAATGCACCGAAGGAATCGGCCCAGATAATTATGAAACAAAATATGGTAGCAACTCACACTAAAACATTCTTTACCCATCGAAAAACGAGTACATGCTAAACAAACTTTGGCTGCACGAAGCATGTTTATACAACAGTTACATTGTAACAAACAAATATAACAATTGTGTCAGTGAAACGCGTCAAATTCAGTTGCAACAGGTTCGCTCGACATACAAACGTCAGCCTGTTTAGAGCGAGATGCGCCTCAAAACAGACATTAATTTTAACTAGGGTACCATGTTTCTGGGACTCATTTTTCTTCAAATTTGGGGCCATGTTTTCGGCGGTTCATTTCTTTCTTATAGATTCTGTGTTTTAATGTATAATGTGGGCGTCTGACAAAAGATCACAGTTTTCGGGGCCCACGTTGAAGAAAACGGGACAACATGGGAGCACGAGATTCCTCAACCTCCGGAAACCTGCGCGTGACCCGGATACGTCATATCCCAGTACTTTTAAGAGAAGCAGAAACGATATAAGGGTTGTGTTCTCAGAAGGAAGAAGAAGCCTTGTAGACAGTTCAGTGGAGACTCCAGTTCAAGACAAAATATCGACTGCAGAAAGATTTTTTTTCCGCCTGTGATTTTCTAATTCACTGATCGCTCCGACTCGTGGTTGTCCCCGATTTAGATTAAACTGGCTCAGGGGTTACTTTCCAGGGTTTTTGTCGGTATATATTGAGAACACAGAACTCTATGGGTACAACTAGACTTTGCTCCCGAACGGGGCGCAGCCTGCTGGAGCTTCTGCCTCGACGCGCAGCTGCGCATCCCTCGTCTCCGAGCGGGGCGCCTCCCGGGAGGCCTGCGCGAGGGACTCGACCCCCTGCTTGCCCCTCCGCTCCGTGTCCAGATCCCATCTGGAGCAGCTCCAGCAAGCGCTCCAGGGCCTCGCGCCGACGCTGGGGCTTCATCGGGCTCGCCAGGTCCTCCGCCTGCGAGCAACGTGCAAGGTGTACCTCGTCCGACGAGCGGAGGTTCGCACGGGCGAGAACGGCACGGTAATCGGCACGGGGGTGCGAAAGGAAGAGAGCACGTTCGGACCATGAGCGGGAACCGACGTGTGACCGATGCATTCAGAGTGTAGAAAAGAGTTAAAAGACACCATGTTGAGCTCCGTCTTTGGCATTTGTCGTAGCCCAAGTTGCGCTTTACCTAGAGGGGGACCCACATTATACTCCCTTTCACCTACGACTGACCGCGGTGGACGCCAGGCTCGTTGAAGCAATCCTAGTATCATGCGAAATTTGAATGGCCTTTGGGAAGGGTGCAGTGACGCCCGAATTGCATAGTAGTCTCACAAAACGTTTGCAGTGTTGGACTAGCTGCTGAGTGGCCACGAGCCATTCCGGCAAGTCCCACAATTGTAACGTGGAACAGAGTATAGTAGGACCTAGCACAGTGGAAGAGAGCTAGGAGTGTTGGCCCGATTGATCAGTTGCCGAACTCCCGTGCTGCGGACCAACTGCATGCGCTCGCACGCATCACATGTTGACAAAACGTTGGAGTCGCACCACACAATGCTCCCTCGCCTCGGTTTGTGCATTGATTCTCAGTGTCGTCGCAAGAAACCAAACGAAAGAAGGACGAGGTGATGTTTCAAAAAGCAGCAGCAGGCTTGCCAGGAGAGAGCCAATACTAAGCTTTTTTTGTGGGGCATTTACATAGAACAATCTTGGATATACTACGGGTTCTTTTATGCATGCATGAAGAATGTGTGCCCAGAAATATGCATTTTTCATTTTATTGACTTTTACATTTCTCCTTTGCATAATATTTTCAGTTTGTGAACTATTTTAGTTATAAACTTGGGTATGTGCAAAAAATATTCTAGGTCACGTCCTTTCTAATACACCGGTGCAAAGATTGTTTTCTTATGCATGCTGCCACAGTCCAAAAGGGACACCAGTTCCAGCTACCAGTAGTTAGAATAGGCACCTCTTTCAAAAACACGAAGATGGAGGTTATGCCCACAAACACAAGCACACAATTCTTCTGGTAAACTCGTGAACTGTACATGATTCACAGCCTACATAAATAGCTAATAAAACAATGTCATAAATAAAAATATGCACCGAATAATTCATAGTTGCTTGAAATAAAATCAAAGGCTCCAATTATAAAACTTGCCGGTTATTAGAAGCATGACCTTAAACCAATTGCTGACTAGAAGCTTTAAAGGCCCGTCCACACTCTTGCGACCTCTTAGAACTGGGTGCCTTGAAACCTCTTACAACAAGAGTAGAGTTCCTGTATAGGTTACCCTACGGGAGCCAGAGTTGCGAGTCTGTTTTCCACATGCCGCCGCGCCGCTATTCACCGAGATACGATCACGTGAGGAGCCAGATCAAGTGCATTGCAGGAAAGTAGGCGATTGCACGCGCCCGGCGTATGTACCCCTGCTTTTGAACGCGCCACGTGCCTGAAACGCGCAGCGCCGCTATTCGCCGAATGCAGTCACGTGAGGAGCAGAATCAACATACCGTGCAGGAAAGACGCTACTACGGAGATGAATGCGCAACTCTGGCTCCCGTAGGGAGCCAGAGTTGCGCGTTCATTCCCGCTAGCTAGAGTCTTTCCCGTCATCCCCGTAGGGAGCCTATACAGGAACTCTAAACAAGAGGACAGACTGGCGCCATCTATTGGGTAGCAGTGTAAACTTGGCGCCCGGCATATTTTCTATTTCTCTCGCGCATTATTCTTTCTTTCTTGGCTCCGAAAACTTTTGTCAACATTATCAACGAGCCTTTCTTATAGGTATTACGCACATTTGATCTCAGAAATCCTGCAAAACCTTCGCTCTTGTGAAATGCAGTTCCAGGGTCACCGCATAGATGGCGCCACAATGCCAGTGTGTTCTTTCGTCCTAAGAGGTTTTAAGAGGTTCCAACAGGTCCCGTCTCTCTCGGTCGTACTCGGTTGCAAGAGTGTGAACGGTGCCCTAGGCATATGTAACCAGTTCACGCCAGTGCGTCACGAGGGGGGGGGTGGGGGGGGCGGACCGCCCCGGGTGCAGGGCTGAGGGGGTGTCGCGGCCGGGCCACGCGGGCGGGGGGGGGGGGGAGTCGCGGCGGACCGCTCGAGAGCGGGGGGGGGGGGGGGGGGGGGGCGGGCGCAATGGGTCGCGCGGGCGGCGCGGGGGGGGGGGGGGGGGGGGGGGGGTGTCACGGCGGGCTGCCGCCCCGGGTGCTGCTGACCCTCGTGGCGCCACTGGTTCACGCATCGAGATTTTAAATCGGCTGCTCCTCCACTCTCATGGCCCTGCTCTCTGTGGCCACGCATTAACCAGGATTAGTCTCGGTTGGTGTTAGCCGCAAGCACTGTGTGGTCGGCTCACATCGTTTTCCAAGGGGCAACAAAGTGTTACCGAACCAAACCCCTCTTCTTACTTACATAGAAGTCGGGCAACAACTGCTCTGGCACGTTGGGTGCCGTACCTCGAAGGCGCACGGCTTCGAGAATGTCCTCGCCATACGTCCACGCACGCCGCTTGCTCTTGAACACGCTCGGCACACTGCACGAGTTGGCGGCAGAAAAACACTTTTGCAATCATGTGCTTGCGCAAACCTCATGTTCATCGGCGGTACAGCGTTCGGTTGCATGCTCCAGTCGCAAAATGTTCCGAGCACAGTCGAGAAGATGGCGTTGGGGAAAAGCCTTTTCGGTTTACGGACGCAACCCACTGCCGCCGGAGATCGGGGTCATGTGGAAAGCAATGGAGCTTAAAGACATTGCAGCTGCACTTGCCCAGATTCCGTGCAAGCTACATAGGTCCTCGGACAGTATTCAACGCTTTCTTTCGTTTTTTATGCACCCTATAACTGAGCAATGGTGTCCCGATGACCGGGGAGTGATGCCATCGGGCCCGTGGCTCTAATTAAGCTTGGGAGTTTAAAACAAAGAAGTGCAAAGGGCAATGCATACACCCAACACCGGCGAAGTCTCTCATCTGGAACTTTCACACTCTTTCTAACGCACCAGCAAGGAGAAAGTGCTGGTAGCCCTTTCCCCTCTTCTCTCTAGGCCTCAAAATGTGCTCCCCACTATAAAATGGTCTATAGGTACAGGTACACTGCACGATAGTTAGCGCTAACACGACATTAGCACCTTTCCGCATTTTACTTCAAAGGGGTTTTGGCGGGCACTAAATCAGCACTTTTTCCGCACTAGTATTTTGATAAAAAACTTTCAATTCTAAGAGAAAGAAAAAAGTTGATCGTTAACTTAAGAGTGCCACGATGTGTACATCCCATTTCTTCTCAAATTCTCAGCAGAAGCTCCAATTTAAGTTTCGGTAGTTTCTGCCACTAAGTTTCATTAGTTGTACTTTGCAAATAAATATATAATGTTTCAATAAAGAAAAAACTGGGGAATGTATTCATGGTAGAAAAAGATTAAATGCGTAGTACTCTATTTTTTTAGACAAATTTCGGGGTTGCTTTTAGCAAGCAAGGTAAACACATTGCAAATATAGGCCACTTCCCACGTAAAGCGTCGAGACCGGGGACTCTTTGTGCCATCTTGCGAAGGTCATTCCCATAGTTGGGCATTAGAACGGTGCGGTTGCACAGGTACCTGCGCTGCCTGGGGACCCAGGTGGCGACCTCCTGCGCGTATCGCTTGAGCGCTGCCCCAGTGCCTCCAGGCGCTCTTCCTCCAGGGCCTGCAGCCATCCACCGGTCTGGTAGAGCAGGGTTTCCCACTCCTGCACGCGCGTGCTCTGCCGCCCACGCACGCCCCGTAGTAGTCTGCCTCCGCCTTGGTCAGGGCTGCCTCCGCCTTGCGCCGTTTGCTTTCCAGCTGGAAAATAGCCAGGCCCACATGTTCAGCCGCTTAAAGCTTGGCGGGAACATCTAAATACTTTCACAACACAAGTTTGGAGTGTCGAAATGCTATAACCAAAAATATGTGGGAGAAGTCCGTAAAGTGTTACGATGCCTCATGTTCACACTGCAATGAAACGCTGAAGGCGTGCAAAGTAAACACCTCTCTAGCTACTCAAATTCTTTCATTTTTTTGTATATGTAAACTTTATGTGACCACGACAATTACTATGCCAGTCTGTGACAGAAGTGCCTGCCTTGCTCATTTATTTATTAATGCGAATAGCATTCTTTGGATACTTCACGCACTTTTCGTCTATCTATGTATCTATCTATCTGGCTATCTAACCTCTTACGCCGCGGGTCGATAAATAAATAAAAAAGACCGGCACCGGCTGGGATTCAGACCGTTGACCCTTTGATCAGCAGGCAGACGCGCTAACCACAGAGCTATGAAGGCAGTCATTCAACGCACTCTAAACGGTTGTTTATATCTTTACCATGGGACGCGCTTTACAGCGCTGTCACAGCTACCGGTGCGCGCGCGTTCCATGCACGAGGGCTCATTCCGCTCTCGTGAGGCTGAGCACGGCCGCTAGCTCACCCTCTCCCGCGCTCGGGAGAGGGTGATGTAACGGCCGTGCTCAGCCTCACGGAAGCGGAATAACCCTCGTCGCATCGGCGACGCGCGCACCATGTGACAGCGCTGTAAGCGCGTCTATGATAAAGATATAAACAACCGTTTAGAGTACCGTTGGTTGAGACTAGCTGAGACGCCAGAAAGTCTGGTCGGTACCATTTTGAGTGTTTGTGCGTATGGCGCGTGCTTTGCTCGCCTTCCTAAGTGACACAAACGCACGTGCTGGGCTGCGGAGATCGTGCGCAGGGCTGTGAAAGTGTCAACAAATTTAGAATCGCCTCAAGAGTGGGCTGGCGTATCTAGAGTGTGCCGGCCACCTGACGAACGCGCATAACTCCGCACCGTTTGATGCTATTCGCATTAACGTAGATAATCATTCCCAAAGGATGGGTTCTGCTGTTATTAATAAAAGAAACATTTGCCAGATACTGTAAACGATTTAATTTTCGCGAATCGCCTACAATTTGCGAAAAATAGGTCCCACGGACAATTCCAGTAAAATGTAAACACATTAGAATTTATATTGAGATGCCACCGCGTCGCAAAAATTACAACCAGTGAACTATTCCAAAACTTCTACTTTGACCTAAATCGCGAAGGTATTGAGCCTACGAAAAATAAGTTGTTTACAGTATATAGATATCTACCTCATTTCAAAATGTTTCATATGAGGATGCTTCATCCCTGACATTTTATAACAATTACATTTTTATTACTTCTCTTCAATTTCCTCTGGTTGAACCGCCTTCCACGAGGAGTACCCAGGCATTATTTTGCTATTTATTGTTCATGTGCGACTAGTGGGTTTGGCCAGATATTTTCCAACTGAATATTGAATAGTTTCTCCAAGCCTTTCACTACTGTTGCACCATGCTTAAACAAAAACCCAGCTGAACTCGTGAAGGTTGTTCCCAAGCTTTCATTTATCCATTTATAAGCTAATTTTAATCTAACTATATTTATGCACTGTGACCTCAGAAATTTTTATGCCATCAGATGGCAAGTAAACAACGAATTTGACATAAAACAGAAACCTATTGAAATGCCCAGCTATACTGAATTGAGTGGATTTACAAATCTTGCTATATGCAAATATTTTCGTCAATCTCAAATTTGAAAAAATAAAAAAGGAGTGCGAATGATGACCACAGCTTGTCAGGGCACCTTTGCCTAACACATACTCTTGCATTACAACCACAGTTTAATTTTGAAAATTTTTATGCAATGTTTTTTATGCAATTTTATGCATCAGCATCCACAAAGTTTTTGTTTCTTTGTACATACACCAGGCTTGCACCCAGTGGCGTCACGAGGGTCAGCGGCACCCGGGGGCGGTAATCCGCCGCGCCACCCCCCCCCCCGTTTTCGCGTGGCCCGCCGCTTCTCCCCCCCCCCTTTCGCGTAGCCGCGCGACCGGCCCCCCCCGCTCTCGTGGCCCGCCGCGACACCCCCTGAGCCCTACACCCGGGGCGGTCCGCCCCCCCGCCCCCCTTGGCGCGCGCCACTGCTTACCATCCCACTTTGAAAGTCGTGCTTTTCTCCCAAGCACCCAATTGCGACATTCATACTCTTCAAAGTGTCGATCGCTGCGGGTTACTCCGTTGAGTGCCCTTCTTGCAGAGTAACGTTGCACTCCGGAGAAGCAACACCCGCGGAGCTTGCTCCCGCAGGTGTTACTTCTTTGCATGTGTTGTTTCTCCACAGTCTACCAATGCCCAGCAGAGCGCACTCAACAGACTACCCTGCCACTGTCAAAACTTTGAAAGATACAAAAGTCGCAGTTCATTTTAAAGCATTTATTGAATACAAACGTGGCAAGTAAAGCAAGACTACCTAATTTATTTAAACATAGAAGCTATTTGGTTAGATGTTCCTTTTGGTGCTGTCCTTTAAATTGGGGTCAAACTATAATCATATTCAAGGAAAAGTGACCTCCAATAGTAATCAAAATTACTGATCCCCCAAAAAACATTGGCCGTTTCTCCAAGCATGCCGGTTCAAAGCAGCGAAGCTTGATGTGCATGCACTGGTTTGAAGTAAAGTGTGAGACATGAGTGCTGGTGCAAAGCAGTGAAGTTTTCCACAGAAATTGGGGACTACGGAATACATTGCAATTGACTCAGGCAACGTATCCGGGGGGGGGGGGGCTGGTGGCCGGGCCTCCCGAGATTTTCTATTTTGCTGGGGGGGGGGGCATGGGCCGGGCCCCCTCCCCTCATACAGCATTTTGTCATGGGCGGGCCCCCCCCCGAAACAAAAACCTGGCTATGTGCCTGAATTGACTTATAACAATACCAGATATAATGATGTACTGCTTATAATGACCAGTTTCTAGAGTTTCTAAACTATAAACGGTCAGTTTCTAGTCCAGTTACAATGATAGTTGGCTAGAACGATTGAATTTTCAGTTTTTCTCATTACAGTAAACTTTCGTTATTTCGACCTCGACAGGGACCTTGAAATTTGGTCGAATTTTCCAGAATGATTGAATTAAAAAAGGACAGAAAAACGGTTAAAATTAAACTTCCTTTTATTGTCCAAACTACTCACGGATGGTCTGATGCCGTCTGCGCTCAAAGGGGTGCTCCGGCGATTTCTTCATGGTCCCCGATTTGCTTGAAATTTTGCTAAAGTCGCCCCAACCAACATACGCTAAAATAGAATCCCAAATATTAGGTCAAAATAATAATTTTTTTTCACAAAGTTATTGAATTTACAATTTTGGTCACTCACCGCGTTTTTTTCAAACTGAAAGTGAGCTACTGGCAACAGCGAAAAAGTGGCGTCCAGTGGAGGTGCAGGGAGTTCCCTCCTCTTTGGACTGTAGAATTTGTTCCCAGCTGATTCGAAGCAGTTTCATGGTGTCAAATGGATGCTTTGGAGGCTTCGTCTCCAGCCCCGCGCTCAACTAGCGGAACAAATTACTGGCATATTCTGTTTTTTAGACTGCTCGCTGCGACTGGCAATGACCTGCCTTCCGCTGGCGATCGCGGCACTGAAAGAGTGCGGGTATATTTGAATGTTGGTTTTACGCACCACTTTTCATTGGCCGCATTCCTACTTAATAACTATTATGAATTTCCGCGATACTAACTAGCATACCGGAAAGGGTAAAGGCCGGGGAGTCAGAACATATAGTTAGTTGAGGTAGCTCAAAAATGGCTGGAGTACCCCTTTAAAACCCGTGTCCAAAAGCATGCTTCGGAGGCAGCGTAACCAAACATCACGTCCTCAAAAAATTGCGCACTACAAAAAAAAAAAAAAGGAAATAGAAAGGAAAAGGAAAAAAAGTAAGTTTTACGAACCGACTTTGGCGCCGGGCCAAAGTCGGCTCAGCGACAAAAAAAAAGGAAAAGGGAATTTGCGTTTTCCGACACGCAAGATGGACCGCACACGGATGCTACAGAGAAGCGCTTAGAGCGCGTGCTGAGAAAGCCCAAAGGGGGCCCTGCAATCATATTTAAGCGTCTACCTTTTTGCGGTTTCCACGTCTCTTGGGGTTCGGGCAAGCCAGCGGGCACGGAGAGAGTAACTAAATATCAGTGCGTCATATTTTAACCGGACGTACGCGGAAACCTCCTCCACCGACGGGGGCGACCCGCGGTACCGAAAGCGCGCGATATGTGACGTCTTAGGTCCTGGGCTTACTACTGGTCAGAGCCGCTAAAAGCTTCTTTTAGTCGAAATACAAAATATAAGTGGCGCGAACCGTTTCAATTATTTATAAAAGTAGATTTTGTTCAGTATTTGAGATCAGAAAAGAAACAAATGCAGTTTATAAAGTACGGAAACAAGAAATGATCCGTCGACATACCCGCCACCAAGCGGTGGAAAAGGCGGCGCCTACTAGAAAGGAGTAGTGGGATCAGGCGCCGACACGGAAAGGTCCCGGATGTACGCGGCGGCGCTGCGGTCGTATGGGACCGGAGGAGCCGGCCGGCTCTGAGCGTTCCCGAAGGCCTTCGGCGAGCAGCTTTGTCTTGCGGTTTGGCCGTTTCGCGGTATGGCAGCGCGAAGCGGCTCCCATTCTGAACTGATCGTTACCCCGTGTTTGCTGTCGTTTGTGGCCAATGAAGTGTCATGCCGAATTAGTGTTTAATCGCGCAGCAAATGCAATGAGAGCCGCTCTGGCTGCCCGCTACATACAGCCTATCCAGAACATGCTTTAGTGGCGCCCTCTCGCGCCGTCGACACGGAGTGCGGCAGCCGTGAGCGCTCGCGTCGAGCTCACCACCCCTCGCTCTAGTTCACGGCCACTCAAGCAACCAAGGACGTCATGAGGGAGGTTATTTTTTGCTTGTTTTTGTCATTTTGATTCAGGCGATAACTTTTAAAATAAAGCCGAATTTCGAGAAAGAAAAGTTTCATTGAGTTGCTACGTTCAGTGCGCTCAGGTTCGGTGCAAATTAAAAACCAGTAAAAAAAGTGCTTGCAGGGCCCCTTCAAAGCCGACTTTGGCGCAAAACAACCAAACCGTCAACGACAAAAAAAAAGAAAAGAACTCACATTTTTTCGGTGCGCAAGATGGAGAGCACAAGATGCTACAGAAAAACGCTTTGAGAGCGCGCGTTGGCTCGTGCTTGCGCGACCACGTGCTATGTTCTCCCGCGCTACTCCACGCCAGATTGGTTGCGCTGGCTCGTGTCATTCGCTAGGTTCCATCTCAATGGCGTAGAGGAGCAGGCGCATATTTGCGCGCGTTCGGCTTTGCAGCAAAGGGCCCGTGTTTCGCCGTACGTTGGTGGTTTTTCTGCCGTGGTGCCGTGCAATGTGAGCCGCACGCATTCGCTTGGGACGAATTTTCCGATGCGTGAGTCTTCCCGATTTCGAACTATCAAACTTTTGAACACGATCAAATTAAACGAAAAGTCGAATTAACCGAGGTCGAACTAACGAAAGTTTACTGTATCGTTATAAGTGGATTGCACAGTGGATTATTCCCACTTTATTGATGTTCGAAAAACTCAGTTACTTCAAACGACAGAAGTGTGCTGCAAATAGAACTGAATAGCAAACACTATTCGTGAAATATTTAAAGTTTCAAACACTCGCACACCTCTACCAATGAACCAACATGTCGACCGGACAACATACCGATATGTGAATAGGACAATATGTCAACAAGCCAATACCATGGATTACCATTTTCACGGGCTCAACATTCTGCAAAATGCCAATTTTGGGAATACTTCATGGGCACAAAATTACGCAAATTACAGTGATGGCTACTGCGTTCGTTACCATGAGCCGATATATCAGCGAGATTCATTTTCACAATATTTTCGCAATCATGAAATTCGCGACAGAAAGTCGTCTACAGTATGTCTACATGCCGACATCCCGAGAGAAGGCGCTAATAATCCAACAGCGTTTCGACTATCCGAACTTCCTCCGGGAATCACCTTGGCGAGATCCCTGTCGGTGAGCAGGCGCCCCTACTGGACCCCTTGGGGTCCAGCGCCAGGTCTTGGGCCTGCTCGTTGTGCCGGGCGCAGGCATGGAGCGCACCGCTTGGCCCGCTCTTGCGCCGCCCTGTGCTCCCGCAGCTGCCGCAGTCGCCGCTCCACCCCGGACTCGAGGGCCTTGCGCCCGACTGCTCTGGGCCTCCCACGAGCTCCGCAGGGGGCAGGCCACTGCCTCGGACAGGCCCCGGGACAGCGCCCTGCGGGGGACAGCAGACCCTTTGCAAAAGTGCACGCCATCCAGTAGCATGCCGCATCAGTTATGCGAGTCCGCTTTCCATTTTTGTGGGGTGAAAAACAAATTAGACGTTTGTGTTTAGACTGCAGAGTGACACCAGTCTGCCGTTGAGGCATGGCGACACTGGTTTATGCTGTGGATGAAAAATTCAGCCAGTGCAGTACCGTTTGCTAGCCCGGGGTCTTTAAAGGGGTACTCCACAGGTTTTTTTATTGTCGTCCATTTGCTTGAAATTTTGCTAAAGTCACCAACAAACATCGCTAAAATAGTATCCCAAATATTAAGTCAAAATATTGTTGTTTTTTCGCAAAGATATTGAATTTACAGTTTTGCTCCTCACTGTGTTTTTCAAACTGAAAGTCTCCACTGGCAACAACGAAAAAGTGACATCAGTGAAGGCAGGGGTTCACTCTTTTGACTGTAGAATTTGTTCCCAACTGATTCAAAGCAGTTTCATGGTGTCAAATGAATGCTTTGGAAGCTCGCTCCAGTACCCGCGCTCGCTCCAGCACAAAACAAATGATTGGCATATTCTACTTTCTAGACTGCTTGCTCGACTGGCAAGCCTGCCTGCCACTGACGTCACGGCACTGAAAAGTGCGGGTATATTTAAATGTTGGTTTTTGCATCATTTTCATTTGGCTGATTTCACAATAACTATTATGAATATCGCGATACTAAATAGCATACCGGAAAGGGTAAAGGCCGGGGAGTCAGAAATATAGTTAGTTGAGGTAGCTCAAAAAACCTGTGGAGTACCCCCTTAACGACATGGCACATTTTAATAACAGCACCGTGTTAGGCAAAAGTGTCAACCAATTAACAAGGGAAATTATCAAAGCCGAGAACATCATACGACTGGAGGACAAATGTAGGACACGTTGGTAAAAGTAAGCATTGATGGGAAACAAGAAGCCGAAAAAAGATTTACTGTCTCTTCTTTTTTCTTTTGATGCATCGAATCCTGCTGCAGTTGATTTCATGTTTTCTACTTGGACCGATTTAATAACATATTTGGCATTAAAGTTGAGAAATATATCACTGGAAGTGAAAATTATTTCAGCTTAATTTCCGTAATACAATTTACGTAATAAGCTTTTGGACAAGACAAGATATTGAATATGTTAGCAGAGCCCCATTTTGTGGTATGCATGTTGGTAAAGTTCCTCTAGTGGTTCTTTTTGCAGTTGCCACAGTCGTAATTTGAATACCGTTCTTCTCTTACAACACCCCCCACCCCTTTCAGTGGTCAGCGTGTCCTGAATTTCACTAGCAGGAACGTGGTCACCCTGCATAAAGCACAGTGCCCACCCTCGTGAAACATAAGACTGTAAATTGACCCATATTGATCACTTGTCCCATCATGCAAGACATCACGCTTGTCTTTTTATTCATTGTACACGTCTTGGCATAGAACTTCTTTACAAAACTACAAAACTAAAAGTTGCATTTTACACGCAACTTTTAACTCAAATGCTGTTTTGTGCGACCGCTGCATGCAGTACACTCACCTGTGTAGCTGCGCTTCCCTGTCGAGTTGAGTGGCCACTTCCTGCCATGCTCCAGCTGTACTTCTGCCGACACAAAAGTTGCCGTGTCAATCGCAAGTCCACTCATTCTATTCAGATAACTATAGTCCACCACAAAACAAAATCTATTATATCTTCCCCTCCCTAGAGGGATGTTTTGACTTCCCTATCCTCCGATTGAAAAACAGCTGCTTTACATGTGATTCACGTTTCTGCAGGTCAAGCTTAAGTTTGGGGAAAACATTGTAACCAGCTCCCATCCAAACAAACTTTCCTGTCACGCAAATGTGTTTCTCACATTAGTAGACTATATTATGCAAGCTAAAATGTAAGCCCATTTTTTATGTTTATCTTAATTTTTATTTATATTCCTACACTTGTCCATAAGGCAATATTGTGGGAGGTGTACTATATTACACTGTGAAAAAAAAAAGAAATACACAAGCAGTGTAGTACACAGAAATTGGCATAAATCATACAACTAAGCAAATAAAAGTCAAAGAATGAACTTGCATGTTATAATCAGTATTATAGCTATAATATGACGGAATAAAATCTGGATCCCAATAATAAGAATATAGCCAGGAGATACATGTAATGGGGAAGCATGTACAAAGTGGCACTGCCGTGTAACACACACCCTATGGCATCCCTAGCTGCTCTGGACAGTCGCTGGGAGAGCTTGGCCAGGCCCTTGGCGTGGGACGCCTCTAACTCAGACCTGCAATTTCGAATTTTCACTTCAGTTAAAAGAAGAAAAATTGTGAGAAATCTCAATGCATCTTTAGGGATAACACAGTACCCACCGAGGCAAGTAGGCAACTTCTGAAGAAAAAAATAAACATCCATTTTAACTATAGATATATACTAATAATATTTCACTTCATTAAAAAAAAAAAGAAGATATTTCTTGCAAAAACAAATATATGTAATTTCATGAATTTCATTTTCTTTTTTCATCCTAGAGTTCTTTTTTTTTTTTTTATTAGAAAGGATGTTCTTTCGGTTTCCATCATTTCGTGGAATTATGTTTCGTGGACAACTTTTCATGGGCACAAGTTTCATCGACACGATCGTTTCATTGACACTTGTTACGCAAAGTGGCTCCCCCCCCTCGGTTGGCGTAACTCATTACAGAAATGTTAACCTGCCTGACCAACCTGTACACGCCGCTTCGTGGCGACAGTCTCATGCAGCTTATCACAGAAAACAGCTAATCTGAGCTGTCGATGGAAACGTTGTTTGATGAACTGATTGTTGTCGATGTTTTTCCACCTTCTGCTCAGACAAAACTGAATATGGTATAAGCATAAGCGTGCCAAATCTGGCTTTGACCACCCTGCTGAACAATCTTTGACTTTTAAACCTGAAATGGAGAACAGACACAAACAGAGCATTTCCAAGAGCTTCTTTCATTTGTTTCTCGTTTGACATTTTCGATCCCAAGACATCGGATCTTAGCCATTTCCGCTACCAAATTTAAGGAAATTTTTTGAAAAAAAAAAAAAAAGATGGCTTTTTGTTATAATTATTGATAACTATATGGTTTCAGATTTAAATAAATATATTTTCCCTGGTAATGAACACCCTGGCAACGAAGTGGCTTTAGCATATGGCAACTCAAAGGTGATTGCTTGGGAAAATATGAGGCAATTTTCTTTCTTCTTTGAATGTATGTTTTAGCATGTTCGAAATTCCATGTTCTTTTGCTGACTCACCGTTCTTGTAGTACCCCAGCAACCTCCTTGGAAAAGTCCGCCCCTTGCTTAAGCAGACGCCTGAAGCTCCTCGAACCCTGTTGGATCCCTGTATGCAAAGAGTTGGTTGTGAATTACTGTATATGGAAGCAAACTGTATCAGCAAAAAGAAGCTGAAAATGTTCCAATACCAGCTATCACCATTTCTATCCCAGAAAACAACACCTTTGTATAGCCATTCTTCCTTAATTTGGTTGTGAAAAGAGAATATTACCCAGGCATCAAGGTAGCTATCATCATCATCGTTTGTGACGTCACAGGTAGGACAGATTGGTACAGAATGCGCTTCATGCGCTGTTTGGTTAACATGCGGCAAAGCCTGTTCACGCATTGTGTTTATTTGGTGAAGTGGTATTTGTACGTAATAGAACATTTTATCAAAGTTTGAAACCATGAGCGGCACGCGTAGTCGTGCCAACAAGCACAAACAACACATATGGCATGAGGTGCCTAAATGCTCGGATTGTGTTGTGCTGTCTCTCTAATCCCGTACTACAAGCTGGATGTTGAAAATAGAATACCCAGTGCTTTATCCCACTACTACATCTACCACGGCGGATAGGGTGTATCATATCTTATGATTCGGACAAAATAAAACTAAGAAAGGAATGCATCGAATTGAAAATAGGAAAGAGAAATTCTAGAACCCCTCGCATGTGTAGTGAACACTTCCAGTGAATGTAACCAGGGGCGGATGCAGGAATTTCTAGAAGGGGAGGGGTCAGAGTACCTTATGTTTAGGACCCCCCCCCCATTTCCCCGCCCTAAATTTTTACACATGCAGAAATCAAGAGGGGGCCGTGAGGACATCCGGACCCCCCTCTAAATCCGCCCCTGCATAATGTAACTCCGTGTATCCTGTTGTTTCTAATCTGTTCTGTAAGTGCTGGTCTCTTATTAGTTCCGAGTTGTCTCGTTTTTTAATTTTGTAAACCAGTAAACGAACATTTCCTTAAAATAACTGGCAGGAAGCGGTGGCTGGCTTTTGGAGTCGTTTTCAACTCAATCCCTGCTTATTCACCCGGTCGACGCGAAACATGCAAGACCCCTTTGCGATCAAAGTCATAAATCTAGTAAATTGGTGAGACTTCGGCGTCCCAAAAAATGAGGAATACAATTTCAATTAATTACTACCGCTTTTATGTTTCATTTTTGCGAACCGAAATGTGCATAATGCGTGATGCGCTTCTCAGCGAGCGATTTTAAATTTGTAAACAATTCTTAGTAAAAATAAAATGGAACATATTAATCAAGCTCGGGAGAAGAGCGCGTTGGTTCAGGTGATAGACGAAGAAAGAATAAACAATTAACACTGGACAACACAACCACATCTTTCAACTAGATGTGGTTGTGTTGTCCCAGTGTTAATTGTTTATTCTTCCTTCATCCATCAAATTAATCAATCGCCTGAGTTTTCCGGGCCATGGGCCGACAATTTAAGGATTAATGAAAATTTCTGCTTTTCTTTCGAGCAAAAGTCGCCATGTGACAAACTTCTTTGCCACGTATTCAATTCGGGAGGAGCTAAGCGTCAGTTGCTGACGAGCATTTGCTCGGCAGTAACTGTCGCGTCAGACTTGGATAGAAGCGTCGGTATCGGCAAGCCCAATGTAGCTAAAACAAGTGTGCGCGGCACTTTGCAACACAACTGTGTGCGCGTGCACAGCTAAGAAGACAGGATGTCATTTACTCTGGTTAAAATCTATTTCTACCGCAGCTTCCACAGATCCGGAAAAACAAGAATAATAGAAACTGTGAAGAGCCCGACTGCGCTGCTCAAGCTGTAATGAGATGTTCCGGCCAGGCTTGTTTTTGAATATTTTAAATGTTTTCTACTATAAAAAGCAAATTAGAGGTGCTGTCAGTCATTAGAAATATCACTCACGAAAACGTTATATGCGTTTACTTAATAAATAAACCGTTCTTAATCGGCATAGATGCAAACTAACGTAGCCACTCCGTGCTTTGACATAGCGCGTCGTCTGCTCGCATCCTACCAGCTGCGTCACAGGAGGGCGCCCGCAAGGTGGCGCCACCGAAACATCTCATTGCCTGCCTGTCCACTTTGAAGCACACGTATGCATCTTGAACAAAATGATCATTCCATGCGAACATGACACTTGATGCATATATGTGAGTGCCCCAAGTATATTCTGTAAAATGAAGTAGGGTACTTCAGTTTAGTGTATAAAATCAAGTTTTGCTAAGCTTGCAATGTTGATGCGAGCATTAGAGGAAAAAAGAAATGCCTCATATGTAAGCAGGCTGACCTTGTTATGTATATATTCTAGGGTAAGAATTTGCAATCAGCGGCTGTTTTCACATTAACTTGAGGTTAGAGTTGTTCATCAGATGTCCAGTGATGTGATTGCTGCGCTATTTGCGCCAAACTTCCCCAGAGCGCTTACCCTGCTACAACCTGCTATTTGCACAAAATGTAAGGAATTTGCACCCCCCCAACATTGCGCCCGAACTTATTTTCAATTTATTAACAATCAGGCTTAGCAAAACGGCTGAATCATAACGGTAGGCTTGTGTGAATTTCCAAAACTTGATTATCGCCTCAAATAAAATCATATTCTATCTGACCTCTGTATCAAACATTGACAGTACTCGGAAGTTACGCAACATTTCTTCTACTCATTGTCCGTTCTGGCTGGATGCACATGTAATCGCGCAGTGGTGTACTGCAGTGAAGTGAACCGCGTAGTACGTGCTGCAATTTTGCATTTCTTGCTTCGCCGCAGCGCAGCCGTGTGCTAAGGGAAAGCACTTCTCCAGAGCAAAGACGTTACACATGGTTACTGAATATGACTGCGGCTGTATATATGATGGATGCGATATTCTGACGACACCTTTTTCACATTCTAGATTCATCAAGGATACTTGAGTGCTGTGAGAAAACTTTTATAAACTGCTCTGTATGTTTTTTTTTGTTTTAGCAACTTTTGTTTAGTTATTACTTCTGTATATAGGTTTCATCCATTCGATGGCACAGTGAATACAGTGAATTAAAACTAAATTAGCTGGAGTTGTAAATGGAAGCCTGGAAATAACCTGAACAAGTTTGGCGGGATTTATTTTTTTTAGAAAACATACTTATTGTTTACATACTGATTTTTGTTATTATGATATGCTTCTAAAACCTCATTAATGTTCATAATCAGATGATAAAAGTTTTGTTTTCTGTCTAAATTAATAACTGTAGTTTTATTACCCTTTAGAGCTTGAAGAAAGCATCAATTTGGGTGCTCAAAATTATTATATTCTAACACAATTTCAGAGGAATATACTACTTGGATTATGTTAGATTTCGTACCTGAAATAACCATGCACAGCAGTTTGTACTGCTTTTTATTAATCAGCATCTTGCTACTGTGCCTTGCGCTTCTATGTTCAAGTAAATTGCTAGCTAGCTAATCAAACTTGCCATGCTGTTGATGCCATCAAAAGGTTGCACAGAAGCAGGAAAGCTAAGTAGACACACGAATCTTGACAGAACATTTGCACTGGTATGAATGAAAATTAAATGTGTGGAGAGATAAAATTGTAAGGGTGCAGGCGAGCTGGTAAATGTTAACCATGTTGAATAAACCTGAGACGGGGGCAGAAATGAACATATAAGTTGAAGGAACAGAAAGGGACAGGACGACGTCTCAAATTGAGACGTCGTCCTGTCCTTTTCTGGTCCTTCGACTTGTATTTTCACTTCTGCCCCAGTCTCAGGTTTATTCAACATGATTAAATGTGTGCTCATGTTCCCAAAAGCATTTTTGGCTGCTCCAAAAGGTGCCCCAGAATGACCCAGACCAATCATATCACTTGATGTCTCGTAAATCCTAGACACCAAACATATATAGAATATGGATGAGACGCGGAAAAGCTCCATTTGCTCTGCCAACCGAGGAGTTGCGATATATTTTGAATCGAGGAAAATAATTATAGAACATACAAACACGGGGAAGAAACGTTTCCTGAGTAGCCAAGGCCAAATGCGAGTTTGTGACAATCTTGACACAGGTATAGCGTGGCAGTGTAGGCGACAAGAGCAGCAGAATAAAATTGTCACCATAACAACAAAAATCAACCATTTATAATAAAAAAATCAGTGAGTGATCGAGGGAGGGCAGGGGCGATCTGCATGAATGGAATGCAGGCAAGGAGGTTACAACCCGTTTGCATACATTTCAGTTATGTAACATTTTGTTGAATGAGGAGGTCGGGTCGTAATATTTATGCCTCTAATAACATTCGGTGGTGTTGCCTCTGTGTCGTGTCTGCAAACAAGTATGAGAAGTCGCAAAGATAGTTGACACAGATAAAATACTTTTTTTTTCTCTTTACAATTAATTAAAGCATATGCACGTCTTATTGATAAAAATGTTTATTTTATATTATGCAAAGTTTAATTATAAGACTTCTTAGCAAATTATGCACTGGCATCTGTACACACCGCCCATGCCAGTGGTTCGATGGGACACCTCTATCACTTAATTCCAACTGAATGTTGTATGGTAGCCTTCTTAATTCCTACCCCACCCACTTTTATTTTTCTTCCTTTTTTGGCTTTTAGACTAGTTTGTTTGACCTAGTCTGACCCACACTAGGGGCTGATCAAGCATCCGGTTTTGACTACAATCCCTAGAAACAAGGCAAAAATATGCAGCGCCCTCGCGAAACCAATACAATAAAAAAATAGAGCACAGCCGCATAAAATACGGCGACAGGGATCTGCTCTTCTGTTATTGTTTATTTTTCCTTTCTGTAGCCGCTTCGTGAATTGGCCGGATTCCGCGATCCAGCGAATCGGCCAACCCAAACGGACTACTCCCGCTCTTTCGAGCTTCCCTCCCCTCCTCCTCGCTCGAGGTCACCGCACGAGGCCACAGTACCGACAACATCGCGCGCCGTGAGCGCTCGAGGTGCTTGTCGAAGTCCCCCCAGGCAAATTACCCGCTCCGCCTCACCCCGAAGAACCGAGATGGACCGCAGCCGAGCTTACGAGCCATCCAGGCCAATCCATAGCTCGAACCAAATAACGTGACGTCGCTCTTCGCGCGTTTCTGCGTCTGACGGGAAGGGCACGTGACGCTCCCGCCTCGTGGGATTGGTCTGGACGACTCTTAGCGTCGCCTGCGGCCCATCTCGGAGTGAAACGGTGTCTCGGAATAAAATTGTACAAATGCGGACCGCCCCCCGGGGTGGCGTTCAGGACCCCCCACCGGCCGGTCCGTATTCGTGTGTGTATAATTTAATATTCGGCAGGGGTCGACGACCTCCGAGATTGTCACGAACGCACGCTTTCGAGATAATATAATAATATTAAACGAAATTGATCACGCGACCGGAACGAGCTCAGTCGAAAACGATATTTCTTCATTTGAGCGCACGAAACGCTCCAAATAAAGGAATCCGTGCAAGTCATTTAGTGTGAATAAAAAATTAAGAAACTCGAGCTTGCGTCCTAATTTCTTGCTGAGTCATGCTAACCTCGTAACGCAAAAAAAAATAAATAATAATTTTTTTTCTTTTTATATGTTTAGTACCACACCTCAGATATGATGTCAGGAACGACTCACACACACTTCGTAAATTGCTGCTGCGTGGGCGCGAATCCCAGCCAACGCCAAACAAGACTGCCCACGCGAACAAGTTTTGGACATATGGCTATGCACCGTGAAAACACGCGCATAATATGCGAAGAGAAAAAAATCGCGTGCTCCTGCGCATCAGTGGCACGCGCGCGCAACCGAGTTGGGGGCAGCGGCCTTATATCGCCAGAGCTATAAAAGCCGTTGACCGCCACACAGGCTCGACCAGTGGCTGCGAAGAGAAAAGCTGACCGGTTATCCTACAACCATCGTTTTCCGGACCCACGGATTAAACTATGTCAATTCTGCCTCGATATATCTAATTCGATGAAAAGAGTGCGGGAAAGGGGGCTACATATCGCCGGGAGCCACCGTACGTTCGCTTTCTAGACCAGTTTTTTTCGGTTCTTGTTTTTCGGCCGAAGCACGGAAATCCGCGAACGCTCATGACGAACGCACGCCGAGGGGTCACGAGCGCAATGCACCGGAGGAGAGCATATTTTTTTGTTTTCTGTGCGGGCGGTTGGAGGTGCGGCAAGGCAAGGTTGGCAGGAATTGACGGGACGTGCTGGCGCCTGCTATGCACACAGCTACACCGCCAACAGCTGTCTCGCAAACGCCGGGATCGCGCGACAGTGCTCGGCGTTGCATCCGCGACGCCCGATGTTTGGTCCGACGTTCGGGGAGTTCGGCGGAAAGCATTTCCGTTCTCAGGATATAATGCGCGTTCGAGCCCCTCGCAATTGGAGAAAGGCCCCGTGTGGCAAGGGCGTGCCAGCGAATATTTAGCGCTGCTCGTGCAGCTATGGGCTGTCTAGACTTTAGACGGCAAAGTGGAAAAACCAGTGGTATTAGATATGACGGATAAGGTTCCGCTGGACGTTGAATGAGAGATGTGAGAGAAAAGTAAAGAGAAAGACAAACTAAAATGTCGAGGCTTACCCAGAATGAGTCTCGAAACGACGTCATGGTTATCCGATTGCCTGTGTCCTGTCACGAATTAAAAGCATTTGCGCGATTTCAGAGTACGCTTCGTCGCTTCGTTTTGAAGCGTGCCATACGACCGACTGCTGCCGTCAGGTAGCAGAAAGAAAAGTAGCGTCTGCTCATAGTGATTCCGCAGTGAATAAATTAATATAATACATGCTTTTACATTATACGCGTAAGTAATTTGAAAATATTATCGAAAATTGTTAATATGTATGCCTATTAGTTTTAGTTATTTTACGAATGTATTTTAGTAATTTTCTGCGGGCCGGTTGCGCGGTTGGGGATGAGCAGTAGTGCGCGAGTCCTACGAGCAGGAGTTGCCGTGTGATCGAGTGTGGTGGTTCGCAAGGCAAAAATGACAGGAGAAACAGGCTCGACAACGTAAGTCCGCACGATTCAGTAGCACGTCGTTGGCTGCGATTAGAAAAGCACCAAAGGCGCGTTTCGTGTGTTGTTTCGTCGAAGCAAAAGAAGCGAAAAACACGATCGCGGAGTCTCGTGGCTCCACCTGCGCCTTGTTCGAGAAGGTTCGCTTCGCGCCGCGCTGCTGAGCGATGGCACACGATTGATGAACTAGGCCTAGCTCTCGCCTCTTATTCTGCTCCTGTTTTCGAACTCGTGCTACCTGCCGGTGAACCGCCAACTTATTTCTTCAAACACGATGTAAGGGATGTTTAAGAAAAGCAAATCAACTTAGCATTGAACCTCACTTGCTTCAACTTTGATTTTATTAAGGAGAATTAGACATCGGTTCGGAAGATAAGACGCCGGTACATGGAACATCACGTACCATCTACCCCTTTGATTACAGAATACGCCGGTGCGCCAGCGATTGTGGCCTCCTATTACTTGAATGCGGTCCACACTTTGTTGAGAAAAATATGGCGGTAACCTTTCCCGTCCTAAGGCTCCTACCCGACATGGTTTCGCTTTCGCAGGTTTCCCGCGCCGCCGGTCCTATGGGCGCAAAATAAGAGCGCGGTCTACCTCAAAGTTGCCCTGGAGGACTGCAAAAACCCCACCATCGACCTCAAAGCGGACTCGTTACACTTCAAAGGCACCGGTGGAGTAGACGCCAAGCCGCACGAAGTGACCCTCCACTTCCTTCATCCAATCAAGGTGAGGGACGTCGTTGTTTTCCGCGAAGTCTTCCCGAAAAATGGTCCCCACTCTGCTTAGGCGAATGCAGATTTGATGGGGTTTGTAATCGGCACGATTTGGAGTGTTTTAGCCTCCCTTCAGCTCCTCTAAACTTTCTTTACCCCACTGCTGACTTTAGGTGAGGCAGTTGGCTTGAACTTGAGCTAGCCACACGTGTTTAAAGCTAAGTTGGAGAATCGTGAATGTGTCTTTTAGAGAATTGAAAACATATCTTCTAACCTTTGTTGTCTCTCTTGACTGGCACATACAAGCCAGTTCCTATCGCTATCTTTCGGCGGCTGGAACGCGTCTCTATCTGATCCACTGGAATGCTCAGGCTGGTCGTGAAATTGTACAGGAATGGCACGTCTGCCTTTCTTGTATGTGACGAAGGTTGAGTTAGGGGTAGGGTCGTGTTTGCTAGAACAGGAGTGGAGTCCCAGTCTTTTCGGTCGTCCCTCGTGTTATAACTGCCAAAACGCCCATAAATGCTGGCCCTGACTGTGGAAAGGTTTTACGAGGATTTGTACAACTGAGGACTATCTGCCATGTGTGTGGCTGATTCTTATGCCAAGGCGGTAAATGTGCCAGTAGTTGCCAGTGTTGGTAAGTACTTTAACAGGGTGTCTAGCGACCGGGAAAACTGGGAATTGTCAGGGAACTTCTAATCACCGGAAAAACCGGGGAATTGTCAGGGATATTGTCAAAAGGTGAGCCCTGTCAGGAAAATTGAGCCAGAAACGCCATCGAGTTCCCTGAGCAAAGGCTCGACGACTTGGGGGCAGAAAAAGAGGCAATAAATTCTGCTTAGAGCGGAGCGCAGGCTCTGCTCACCCGATATGGAATATGCTACCCGATGCAAAGGGAAGAGTGAGGGTGCGACACTAGGCTAGATTCAGTTAGTGCTACTAGATTTAGTAAAAAGGGGAAAGTCGCAGACCGTAATTTAATCCAAACCTTATGCCGAAAGTAATTTAATTATTTTAATCCAAACCTTATGCTGCATCTGGCAGCCATGCTGCCATTTGGTTATTGACGTGTATAGTTGAGCGTCGTGTTTTCATCGTGTTTCCGGAAGTGGCCTCTTCGCTGACGATGCCAGCGGCCACAAAGTGCTCGTTTCTCAGTGGTGGATGAACTTGAATATCTCAGAATATGTAAGTTGGATTAAGCCCGTGCAAAATGATCCTCACAGTGCTCAATGCCTTGTGTTGTAATGGTCTTATATACTTAACCAGATTCTACAGTGGTCAGGGAATTTTAATTGAAATTGTCAGGGAAAACCTGGAAAAGTCGGGGAATTGCGATATAATAATTTGCTAGACACCCTGTTTAAGTACATTGTACTTAAAGTACTACTACTTCAAGTATATTTAGATAACTTGTACTTGAAGTACATTTTCTGAACATGTGCTTGTTCTTATTTAAAGTATTTTTCTGGCGCTTTCTGAGGAAAGTATAACTCCTGACTTCAAAGTACATTCCCCAAATTTGGTCTGATTAAATTTGTATCGCAAAATTGTATTTTTTTTTTATCAGCTCTGAAGAAATACTGGGAGGGATATTCACTCTCGCCAGAAACGCGAGCAGACGACGTTTCGTTTGTTCTGGGGGTGGCTTTCCCATAGCTTTGCCAACTTTTGCTACCTCTCGCTCGGTCCGTTCAAGCGAGGAGGCTAAAATATCAGGAGAGGACAATTAATCATACTGTAACACCTAAGATTGTGGTGCAGAAAAATGAAGAAACTTTCAAGTCAAAGATAAAGACAACAAAGGAGAATGTCTCAATGTCTTGAGACATTCTCCTCTGTTTTCTTTTCCTTAGACTTGGACTTGAAAGTTTCTTAATTTTTCAGCACCACAGTCTCACATGTCAAATGATGTTTAATTATCACCAGCTCGCCTGCACAGTCAGTTTTTTTCGTTAAAAGAGGACACTCCTCTGCGGGAGGATTGTTTGCATAAGCTACAGGGCTAACATTGTACTCTCTTCTAGAACGTTTAACCCCGTTGGGTGCAACAAGCCAGTACAGGCAGCGCTAAATTCAGAAGTCGGACTTCTGAACTTGGCGCCATTTCTGAAAATAACTACTCTGGCCACTTGACTTATCCAATATTTGCTGCCATTTTAGAAATAAGTGATGCACTTCCGATTACTTCTGGGGCAATGCAATGGCGTTAAAGTTAAAAAATCGCTGTATAGGGAATTGAAGGGCGTCACGAAAGATTGTTAAAATGTGCTTGTGCTTTGAAAGTATTCTATTTATGGTACTTTTAAGTACATTGCAGCTGGTACACTTAGTACTTCACTTGAAGTACATCACCTCTCATTTACTTCGTACTTAAAGTACTTTTTAGATGTACTCAACTGTTAAATATAACGCGGAAGCGGTTGCCGGAGAGTTTGCATGCGTCATCTACCGGCTCACTCTGGCAGTTTATGCCGCTGTTGTTTTCTGGAGTTACACTCCCAGCTCCACAACAATCACCAACGTGTAACTCGACAATAAAAAAAAAAAAAAAGTCGCGCTTCATTTTTTTTTTTTTTTAGAGAAGGTGGTTTTTGTTGGGGAAATTGCAAGATCACCTAGATATGGCAGCCCACATGGTAAATGCGTAGGTGTGACTAAACAGAGTGGCAAAAACAACAAAACAAACAAGTAAAATTTTAAAGCGTGGGTGATAAAGACAGAAACGAGAAGGTCATGCGATACTTGTACCGGGGAGTGGTGACAATTGCAAGAAGAGCTGCCTTATCCTCTGCTGCATCATTGATTTAATGCACGCAGCTTCAGGAGCAGCTAAGCCCGGTGGCTAGCATCAGCTGCTTGCAGGCGCAGCTCGCCTTTGCGCTCGCTGACCGCTTATATTTAGACAGTTGAGCACACTACCTTACCCAACACTGGTAGTTGCATACTGGTTCCAGGCTGAAGATCAGAGAATAATAATCATTACTGTCGGATGAGATTTTCTGTACGAGAGCTTACCAAACTGAGACTTTAAATAACTTCCTTTTTTTTTTTAACAGTTAAAACATGTCTGCTTACAGCTTGATGTTTCATGTAAAGTTGGAGGTGGGTGACTTGTTGTCTACCTCTTGCCACGTTTCAATAGCTTGATGCTCTGCTATGCTGTGACTCTGGCAAGCTGCCATGCAATGAAGGTTTGTAAATTACAGCAGGCTGAGAAAATGAATTCGTTAGTCCTACACTGAGAGTTTGTGGTTGATGCTGCTCAATTCAATGTTTTGTAAGGTTCCTGTATCAGTTTACCCCTCCTCCCACCCGCGACAGCTTGTTAGTAAATGAGCGGGACTCTCCGGGGAAATTTCGTGGGAAGCGGGGGTTACAGATGCTCAGTGTGTCATGTCCAAAAGTATTAAAATCATCTTTGTTCCCTGGGAAGTTGCAGCTTATGACTTCCTGTCTCTAGTTAAAATGTTTGCTGCTTAGTGCCCAGGATTACATTTAGCAATGCTAATCGTTGGCCTATTAAGTCGGGCATTTTCTGTAGTAACCATCTGTGGCTCTGAGGCGAAGTGCCGTACTATAGATCCCAAGTTACTCGGCAGAAATCCTGGCCAAGGTGCCCTTATATTAAAATAACTCCAGGTGATCTAAATTATCTATCAGTCCTTTGCTGGAGCGTGCCAGTTGCACTTAGTTGGTTTGGTACATAAACACGAAAAATTTCATTGCTTTTGATGGCTGACAGAGTTCTGTGGACAAACTAAAATTCATACACTGTGCAACACTTTTGTAGAGCAAACAATTGCCTTTTTTTTTTAATAAAATTAAAAATCTCTTGGAAGAGTTAGTGTGGTGGAAAGTCCTCATATGGGGAACTAACCCAAGTGTTAACTGTATGTGTTTATTCAATGAAGGCAACGCAACCGCTTGAGGCGTGGTACTGATTGTGTATCCTGCCAACACTTGAATATTAAATTGTCCTATGTGAGGCCTCGTAAACTGCTGGAATTTCAACCACAAAAGGACGCAGTCCTCTTGGCTCTGAAAAGTCAACTAAGTTTATCACATTTTTATCATTATTTTTGTTTCTTTTGTCTAAGCCCGAGCAATTAATTTAGAACAATCACTCCTTCCAGTTGGGACACTTGGAAAGAATACTTTGTATCGATGCTGATTGTTGCTGGAACACCTAGTATTGATTTACTGCCATACCAACATAAGAGTTACCGTATTTACTCGCATAATGAACGCACTTTTTTCCCGAAAAATCGATGCAAAGTTGGGGGTGCGTTCATTACGCGGGGTAAGATTTTTGCGTCCGTATTTACTCGCATAATGAAAGGCCCTTTTATCCCGAAACATCGACGTAACTTCTTATCCCTTTGCGCGCGGCGCGCGACTCGAAAACCAAACTACGATGCGCAAAAAAAAGCTCCTCTCCATGTTTTCTTTCTTGCGCATTTCTTTCTTTCCGCTCCGCTTTTCTTTCTTATTTCCTTGCGCGCGACCTCAAAACCAAGCCAAAGCGCTGTGTAAAAAAAAAAAGAGAAAAAAAAGCTTGTTTTTATGTTTCTTTTTTCTCTTGGTTCCGTGGACTTTTTTTTGCCGCCTTTCGCAAGCTGTTTTGCTTTGCTTAGCCGGGGGCTTTTCTTTCTTATCTCCTTGCGCGCGGCGCGCGACGTGCAACCCGGAAACTAAACTGCGCTGTGCAAAAAGCAAGAAAAAAAGAAAGCTCCTTTTTATGTTTTTTTTCTTTTCTTTTGGTTCCGTGTTTTTTTCTTTTTTGCCGCCTTTCGCAAGCTGTTTTGCTTCGCTTAGGCGAGGACTTCTCCGCTTCTTTTTCTTATCTCCTTCCGCGAGGCGCGCGACCCAAAGTCCAAACTGCGCTGTGCAAGAAAAAAAAAAAAAGCTCCTCTCCATGTTTTTTTTTTCTTGCTTCCGCTGGATTTTTTTTATTTTTTAACGCCTTTTGCAAGGTGTTTTGTTCGCCCACGCTGCCCATGCATTCACGACCTCACTGCACCAGGATAGAAAAGTGCATTCATTTCGCGCGCGTGGGGGAGGGGGTCAAAATTTTGACGTCCGAGTTGGGGGTGCGTTTATTACGCGAGGGAAAAAAAAGTCGAAATTTTGAGAGCCGACTTGGGGGTGCGTTCATTACGCGAGTGCGTTCATTGTGCGAGTAAATACGGTAGATTGCATTTGGATTTACAGCAACCCCGTACGGTATCAGTACGGAAACCAGATCAAAAAGCTATCTTTGGTTTGTTTGTGTGTGCGTTTCTTGTTTGTAAGCTCGTTCATTGGAAAGTAGTTGTCCGTCCGCCGATGTTCAAAGCGGGGCGATCCCACTGATTGTCACAACGGCTTGTGCAGCCCGACAGCTCCAAGTATGTGGTGCGGCCGCGGGGCACAGAGTTTGTGCTGGCCAAGGCAGAGCCAGGCCCCTTCTGGAAGCGGCTGCTGCAGGAGGAGACGAAGTTCCACTGGCTCAAGGTGGACTTCAACAAGTGGGTGGACGAGGACGACTCCGGGGACGAGCTGGGTCCGGGCTCCGGTGGAGGAGACTTCGAGGAGATGATGCGCAGCATGGGGGGCCTTGGAGACGACGACATGCCCGACATGGTGGGTGCACGCCGCCGGCTTTCCCCGAACACCCGGATACACAGACTCCGCGGTGTTTGAAGGGAAATGCAGTGATTTCCGGACTTCGGTTAATATTTATGGAAGTTGCCCTCTGACACCTCTGAAGTAAAGAAAAGAAAACCGATTTTGCCTGCGTGTCTAGTTGTTGTAAAAAAAGATAAATATTAGCATTTCTGGCACCCCTCAACTCGCTTCTAGCCTTCAGGGTCGCACCTGGCCCCCTCCTAGTGACGTAACTCGGGGTGCCGTGTAGCTTCCAGTGTGCTCCACTCGGAGGGCGCTTCCTCTCCCTCTCTCTGCTGACATTAGTGGGCGTTATGCTGCAGCTTAGAGCCAAGCGAGGTCACATAATCTTCTCGCCAGTAGTTCGCTCGGCTGCCACTCGCGGCTGTAGGTGGGGAAAAAGCTAGACTTTTGCTTTGCAATTATGCAGCAAAATCGCAACATTTTTTAATTAAGATGTTTTCTCTATGCTTCAGGACACGATGAACAACTTAAAAATGTTGCGATGCAAATTCTTTTAATCTTCAAATCGTTGCACTCGCCCTTTAAGGCCCCTGGATGTGTTTGTGTTCCGAGATCCTCTTAGAAGCAAATGGCAGCGCGGCACTGGTCCTTGGAAGCAAATGGTGCCGGAGCACTTTGGCTCGTGGCATGTGTCTCACACATTCGCGCAGCAGTGGTTGCCAGTAGTTGGAAGAATGAATTTTATCAGGGAGCTTCTGTAGTATTTGGTGGTGCCATTTGTGATTCGAGTTGCCATAGTAACGCCTGTTATGTATGGTCACCTCACAAGTCTGCATACTAGTGCTAAATGTTTTGTTCTTTAACAGGCTTGTTTACACCGTAGGTATGTTCAGTATCCGGCTGGGGTTGAGAATTACAAAATAAATTGCAAAGCTCACTCTTAAAAAAAAAAAAAATTGCCTTTTTACTTAGTTTTGTGTTGCACACCTGTCAGGCCACGGTGATAGCGATACTCTTCACTCTACGCGCTCGATCTACCCAGCCCGGTGCGGGGCTGGGTAGGAAGTTTGTAACCCTGCTGTTTGTCTGTAACCTTGCACAGAGCACCTGCTAGTCTGCCGCCACACATGCAAGAAGGCTTCTGCAAAACTTCCCCAAGCTTACTAACCTGTTGAGCACTACGGATAAGTAGAGCCCTGCGTAAAGAAGTTTGATCATTTGATCCACATGCGCAGGCTTCATATCCAAACCGCATCCACAATGTTCTGAAATAATTGTATCTGCATTTGCAAAATTTAGAACGGCATCAGACCCTCAATCTGCACATTCATTTTATATCATAAAATCAAGCATGAATACAAATGTTCAAACATCTGGGTGGTGTCCTATAAGCCGCCTGCTTACTTTTGTACAAAGAACTCTTCGTGTCAGAATATGGTGAGTCATTTTATAGAGTCCTGTTTTATCGTATTTATAATTAATAAGCAATCATTCTTCCAAAGACACCACTTTGCATCGCTAAAGATATGATCACAATTATGAGATTGTCTTGGGAGTCCGTGACACTGACACTCTAATCAGGAGATGCGCTCACGAGGAAGCAAATTTTATTTTTTGCTTTGTAAGACCAATTTTAAGCAGACTCATATTTTATAAACATGAAAATTAAAGGCCATTTTATTTAGACCAAACAATAAAAGTCCGAGAGGAAAGGCACTCACTCACCGTAGCAAAGTACTCGTGTGGTAAGGCGCGAGTACATACCACTGGGAAAATATAACAATATGCAATAGTGGCAACACCTTTCAGTTTTAAACACCATCCCTCAACTGCATGCTCGGAAGCATATACGTAAAAACAATTCATTGCCAACTGTCGAAAAAAAAAGAAACCGCGCGCACACACAACGTTTCACTTGTAGGGTTGCTGTGTAGAAGCAACAATATTGTCAACATGGGTAGATTCAAACTAGTTCGCCTTTCTTAAATTGATATCCGCTAATAAAGTCTCTGTAGTCCAAAATATGGTTTTAGGGGCGAAGCTCCTTAGGGGCTAGCCATGTCCGTATGTCCGTCCGCCGTGGGCCGGCGTCGGGTGCTCGTGCTTCTGCTCGTGAGATCACGTGCTCACGAGCACGTGAGCACATGCTCACGTGCTCGTGTAAAGAAAGAAAAAAAATTGGAAAAAAAAAGGAAAAAAAAGAGTAGGGGTTCTGAGATGCCATCCCATCTGTTTGCTTAAAAAAAGGAAAAGAAGAAAACTACACATTCCCCTACTGCCATGAATGAAAAGGACCGAAAAGCTCGGCATGCAGCGCCTCAGCGTCTACGTAGACAGCAAGCTGCTCCGGAGACCAGGGCGCGAGAAGCTGCTGCACAGCGTCAAAAACGCCAAGCGGACCCGGAGTTGAGAGCTCGGGAAGCGGCGGCAAAGCGTCAACGCTGACAGCAAGCAGCAATACCTATGACCAAAATCAGTATCATCAGCACCACCCGAGCTTCGCCCCAATCAACATCATTCACCACGTGGAGATGCGGTCATTTTTTCGGCAAACTCTAGCTTGACAATGGCCCCGCTAGATGCCGTCAGCCGCGGTGCTGTATTTTGGGTTTCTATCGGAGCTAGACACTGATCTCTGAAGCTAACAATATTAAAAAATTTGTATTTTTTTTTACAGCGATTGCAATACAAATCTTGGCTCAGTTTTGCGTAAAAGCCTCAGGATTTGGTATGGTCACGTGTCCAGTGGTCAAAATTGTACAACATCGGGGCAGCCAGAGGGGGGGGGGTCACTTTTGCCTGTTGAACGGGATACCAGTTTTGTGCTCTAAGCCCCTTTACCTCGTTGAGTGGCATGCACGATCTGCGCTACAAAATGAGGTGCGGAAACTCGTGCTGGCGCAAGTTCCACCACTCCAGAGGGTCGAGTTCAATCTCTTCAATCTACTTGTAGGCGAAGAAGCCACTTGCAGGCTTCTACTTGTGGCTTGTACGTTTTAGATTTTCTTTTCCCGGAGGGCGTTTTCCCTCTCTCCTGCCAAACAAGAACACGCTTTCCTGGGGCGACTGGTACTCCTGCATTTTTTTACTTTTTCTAGGGACAGCATTTTTTGGCAAGATGGAATGTTCTATAGCGATCTTTGGTGATAATCAAATCTGTTTTGACGTGAAAGAAAAATTTTCTCCCCGACGGGCACCTTTTATCTAAGGAATGGTTTGCTTCACAATACATTTAATGATGCATTTCATAGTATCACTCACTTATTCACCCCACACTGTGTGGTCGTTTATGGGCCGCCTCGGCAAAAATTAGATCTGGACCCGCAGATATCCGATTCACATCCACATCCAGAAATGGCATCCATTTCGCCAATTCTGATTAATTTTTATTTGCATCTGCCAGTTTACTGCGGATATCCCCGGATGATCCGCGGGTAATCTGCGGATATGCAGGGCTCCAGGAATAAGTGATGGGAGGTGATGTTAATATTTCATCTAGGCCAGAAACTTTGCACTAGCAGAGTAACAAAGAATTCCTTACTGATGCGTGCTTTTGTTTCACAGTGATGTGGATACAGAGGTAGTGGACAAAGGTGCAGGTGAGCGAGAAATGGGGGAGGTTCCGCCAATCTAAAAGTGTAGTACCTACACACCGAGGCACCCTACTGTTTCTCTGCTCTTGTCGTGCTTGCTTGTAGGTATACTGTAAAACCCTTAATGTTCGCGAGCCCTTAATTTTCGCGAATTGAAAATTCGCAAAATTTAAGGGCACGCTAAAATTTCGATCTTTAAGAATTCAATGCAGGCATCTGGAATTCGCGAAATTTAGTGGCTACGATTCTGTCCTTTGTGACCGATTCGCAGAAAATAGGGGCCGCAAAATTAAAGGGTTTTACAGTACTTATTTTCACCTTACTAGTAGATGCTACGAGTCATTCTAGCCAGTCCAGCACTTTAGCGTATCGCGTGACCTGGAGGGGCACACGACTCGCATGATATTGGACTGGCTCTGGTGGTTCGTAGATCTACCATGGTTAATTGCGAGATGAAACGGAGGCTGTGACTCACTTTGTTTCTTCTGTTTCAGGACCCGGCGGGTGACAGTGATGATGAAGGTGGGTTGCTTTCTTTGGTGTAGTTGTCGTAATGTCCCAATTCAATACCCGTGTTAAGCGGGAAATTGTTGCAGTTTTTGTAAATGAACTAGGCTCATGCAGGGAGTCGGCGGTAGCGACCACACGGGCGCGCACTTACCCGTTATGGCAAGATTCGCAACTTATCTGCGCTCAGCACTGGCAGTGTTTACGGACACTGCGTCAGGCAGCCAATGTCGCTCGAGGTATTTGCTTCAGAATATCAGCAGCCCAACGTGCGCCAGGAACACAATTATATTCTGCCTTGATTCGTTTGTTTATTGACTCAAATGGCCGACAATACTCAGTGTTAGCGGTTAGTCGACTTGCGATTTTTTGTCCGGTATTAACTGGCGTTTCTGTGTATCGAGTCGTAATGCGCGAATAAAAGTCTGGAGTCACGATTGCGAAACGCTACATTATGCGACAGTAGAGATTTGATCTATCAACCCATTTGTGGTTCAGCAGTTGGCCAAAGCTTAGATCAGAGACGCTGACAGCGCCGGATGTTGCCTATGCTACTGACGGTCTGGGTTTAGTGACGTCGACGCAGCAGAACGCCTTCAAATATTACCAGAACTTAGTTGCTTCATCGTTACCGGCCAAGTTGGAACCGCATTCCTTGCAAGAGAAATCGACTGATCAAAAGAATTGTATTGAACTGTCGACACGCCCGGTCCGATCAAGCCGACTTGCACGCAAGACGCTGTCAGCTGCCGCTCTCCGAGCTGTAGATCTCGTTCGGCGTAAACTTCAAGCTCGACGGTTCACTTCCTCGCTGAATATGCACGCCGTGATGATTCTTTACCAGGTAGCGTAATTGCCGCCAATGCTGCAGTGCTTCCCTCGACATCGACCTGGGAGGCTTTGTTGAGGAACAAGGTAGCGGTAAGCTTTCCACTTAATAGTTTCATCGGGTTGAATTATTACTACATGAAAGAACTCCAGTAGCGTTGTCCCCGCAGTAGCCCGCCGAAAGACGTCGTTTCACATACCGTATGACCGTTCAACCGCAGAAGTCGTCTGTGGTTCCAGCACCTTGTTTATTTTTTTTTACCATTATCACTGCAGGAGCAAACCAGTTAAGAGCAAGTGTTGTGGACTAAATAAACATGAATTAAGCTGGTGGGATTGCCTTTTGAGCACGCTGCGAACTCAATGTACCTACTTTCCAGACAACATGCAAGGAGCACTATCTTCAGGCAACGTCCGCTTTACGTCCTGACATGTTTTGAACATGAATTGCAGCCAGCCAATTGGTCCTGATCCCGCATCTGTTCGCCAGCTGTTTCAAAATGCCACGTCTGACGCAGGTACGTGAGCCAGCTCACATGTTACATCTTGTGTATCGTGGAGCTAACATGGAAATCTGCTCGGTGACTCGCTACTCATCTACGCAAATCTCAATGTGGCAAAACAACTCATCTTGAGTGCAGTACAGCAGCCGAGCATAACTGCAAAATGAGTTTCCACTGCGCCGCAATGTCGTCTGCTAGGCAAGGAGGAGGAAAACAAAACACGCAGTTTCGGTGTAGCCACGTGACTTGCCACTCAATTGCCTTTCCACTCTCGACCTCCATTTGCGGGTTGTCGCATGAAGCATGGCTCTTTTGGATTTATTGAAATAATGCGCTACTTTATGCAAATATTAATTTCGTAGTCCTCGCCATACATGAGCGCTTGGCAAAAATGGCAAAACTTCTTGGGACGTTGAAGATCGTCATCTTGCACCTTTGTACTCAGCACTTGTCAACAACTGAGATTGTCATCTTGCACATAAAAGAAATCATTCCAAACTCTCTCCCCCTAAAAGAAAGAAATCCCCAGTTCATTCGCAGTTGGTAATAGCCTGCTATGTCCTTTTTGTGTGGATTTCTTTTTCCGAAGCTTAGTATCTTCAATCGTATCATTGTTTTTTTTTCTTTTTTTTTTTTTTACTTTGTTTTCTGTGGCAGGGTGGCCCTTTTGTTCTTTTTTTTCAAAGCATGCCATGTGGATTCAGATAACACTGAGGTCGGGCTGGTGAGAAAGCACGCCTGGAATGTCTGGATACTCTCTCTCTATTCGTTAACTGTGCCTCTCGTGGGCATGACCTCTATCCTTCGTAGCAGATATGCAATTTCGTTCGATCGGTAGATGGGATTGGGTTGCTCGTTCCAGTCGTGGAAGCCACGACGTCTGTCCCTGAAGTAGGTTGGTTTTGCAGCAGTGGTTCACTTGTTCCAGTTGCGCCATTTTGACAAAATTTCCATTTGGCTGTGCATCACTGCATACAAGAAAAAAAAAGTTCGTCAACATTGCACCAAAACTTTCAGCGGTCTGTAAACGTTTCTATTTTCTTTTTTAGGCATTGGCGTTCCAGACTTGCAACCCGGTCAGTAGCCGTTTTCGTCGGGCAATCCAGTAACCTGGCAATAATTAGTGTTATCAGCTGTAGATTCCACCCTTACCATGGGCAGTTCAGCAGTCTTCCGTTGTGCACCCGATAATTTCTTTGGCTTCACTAGAGGTGAACAAACGCAAGTCATCCTTTCTGCGTTGCACATGGTTTTTATTTTTCTTGGCATTCTTGGTACAAGATTTCGTTCAGCACTTTATGAAGAATAGTTGCATTTGCTCTGCGTGTTTCATTTTCGACTGTCGTCGAAGCGTCTCTCTGTTAAGGAACCCGGGATTCTTTTGGTGATAAAGCCTGAAACTGTAAATTGCGAGTTTTGGATTCTTTGAGTGAATGAGCAGCTTGCCGGATGTCCTTGGTTAGGCGCTTAAAACCCCCAAATTTGACTTTGGAGTAAATGTGCAATCGGTCGCGATGGAGGTGTTGCGATAAATTTACCGCAACTGCTTTGAACTTCACACACCACACTGTCACCGCCTTAGCTGATAGGTAACGGGGAGGGGAGGGGAGGAGGGAGGGAGGGGGAGGGAATAAAATGGTTCAGGCAGATGACTTCTTCCATCACGTGCCTGAAAGTTCCACAGCAGTCAGAATTACAAACTCCACATCTTCTTTTGTCTCTACTCTGGCTTACGCGGTTCCTAAAATCGACGAGCTTAACTCTATCGTCTTCTAGTGCAGTGGTTTTCAACCAGTGATGTTTCGCGGACCCCTTGTGTATCGGCGGAGATGATGGAGGACCTCGTTTGGGTGAGGGGAAGGAAAGGTACAGGTTAAATATGATAATGATCTAATAAATGGATACAAGTATGGGCTAGTGGGAAGTAGACTTCTCTCGTTGACATACACACAAGAAAACTTTCCAAAAAATTAAACTTTCTTCCCAATCTAAAAAAAAAAAAGTAATTTTTATTGCAGAGTTTGACCTGGTGAGGCAGGGCTCCGCGGACCCCTAGATTGCCTTTGCGGACCCCAAAGGGTCCGCAGACCCCATTTGAGAACCACTGTTCTAGTGGAAGGTGCAGTTTTAGCCAAAAGGAAGAACCAGTCTAAATAAAGTAATTGTTGCAAAACCCATCGTTCTTCTCTCAAAAAAAAAAAAAAATGGTAGATTGTTGGAAAAGATTTTTCTTGCAGGACATTCGCGTGTTTTTGTTCACTGGTCAGGATTGGTTTTGTCTCGTCAAAACCTCATTCAACTAGTTTATTCTGGATTTCGGAACCAAGATGTGTTTCGGGTGGATGCCAGTTTTATAAAATAGGATTTGTGTATAGTATTCACTAATGAGCTCGCTGTTGCCAGTTGTCACTACCCACCGTTGTCTGGGTTTTTCCAGTTGACCCCTACTTTAATGAAACAGGCTCGAGGTAACTTGGGAGAGGGGGGGGGGGGGGAGGGAGTGGTGGCGAGTGGTATCGGTATCTACTAATAACACGGAACCCTTGTTGTAAGCGATTAGGCATGAAATGGTACTACACAACTATTTCTCACTTTAAACCAAAATAAAATAAAATTTAGTGTTGCGTGATCTCTCAAAATAGTTAAGTATATTGATTGTAGTCTAGTAGTCATTTATCGCTCTTTAAGTGTATGATGCAAGATGCAGTACGCCTTTCTTGTTGAAGTAAAGGAGAAAAATAAAATTCGAACGAGTGCAGGCAAGAGGGACATACATAGATGCCGCATTTCCATCGACATCACTTGGAGCTCTGGATTCCGTGACTTGCCAGAATCATCATAACTGAAGTTCCGACCCCTAGACGTGCCCCCACCCACAATATTTGCTGCTACGATGACGTGCAGATACCTCCCCTGCATTCTGAAACTGTACATAATTCTGGCCGTTGGATGGCCATGTCCATTCACTTCAGCCGAGGTAGGGGACCTTGGTGAAGTTCACCTGTCGTTATGGCTCTGACGCTGTTGGAGTCACCATGTAACTCCAACCAAATGGGATTGCATTAGCTATCTCTGTCTCGGTGCCAGTTGAGATGGCTCATGTAACTAGGGTATAATAAGCAGTTATGCCAAAAATGAGTTCTTAGCTGTTCACCTTAGATGCTAGAAAGAACTAACCTCTGACCTTAAGATAGACTGCAGCATGGGCTACAAGTGAGAGATTATTGCTTTGGTAGGCATTCAGCAGCTCTTTAAAGTACTTACCATCCAGTCGAATGTGCTGCTGTCTTTTTCACTTGCGACTTTATTCTGCACACAGAATAAGTCTGGAATATGTTTGCAAAAAACCAGTCGAACATTGTACAAAATTTAGAATGCATACAATTGTACCACACCTTGTTTTCAAGAGCAAACTGTGTGGAATTTCAGGTCGTGGAAGAATTGAAAATGTGTCTTAATAAACCCATATGTACAATTTATGTGCACTAAATAACCTTCCTTCGAAAATAGCATAAAGCAATTTTCCTGCGTTCCAAATTTTGTGTAATTTTCAGTTGGTTTTTTGACAATGTGCTTCAACCATAAAGTGAAAATGTGTCAAGTACTATTGGCAATGAGACGTTCTGGTAGCAACCTCTGTGATCTACGACCAAGATTATCCGTTGCTTCGTGTATCTGTGGAAAGTATGCTGGCAGCTTCAAATCCATGCATCGGTAAACCAAAACTGTTGGTAGCATACGTCGTCCATTGTCGTAGCCTCCACGGGAAGGCAAAGCTTTACGACGGATCGCTTGTTGGCAGGTTCAAATCCTGACCGAGGTGCTCTCAATCTGACGGAGGCCTAGTGCCTAACCGAGATTTTAATTGCACGTCAAAAGATGCCCTCATCCACAGCCCTCCGCTGGCGCATGCCAGATGCCCTCCATTAGTTTGGCACGTGGGATCCCAAAGTTTTACTTTTTGATAGTCGAGTTTGTAAATGTGGGATCCCCATGTTTTCCATTTTAATAGTCGAGTTTGCAAATGAGCTTGGTCGTCTCCCCTGCAGAGGTCCCGACTTGGAAAGCAGCAACGACGGCAGCAAAGACGCCAGCAAGGAGTGAGGCCGAGCGTGCCGCCAAGGGGGCCCGGCCGCCCCGCCCTTGTACAGAGCTAGCGCCAAAGGCCGACCCACGTCCCCCGCCTGTCCCCCTGTTCTCCGTTTTGCTACTTGCCGAGGAATAAAGTGCACCTCCTCCGTGACCGTGTCCAGCCTCGCCGAAGGCGCAGTGGCGGGACCGTCCGTGGCGCCGTGTCTTTTGACCAGCGGTTGCCCTACTTGTCTCTGTCTGCTGCCGCTTGGGCCAGGGGTGCAGTTTTTGTTTGGGAGTGCATCCTCAGTAAGGGGACTGCGCACGACTCCAAATTCAGACATTTTTTCAATAAACATCATAGAATTGAGTTGCACATGTGGTCCACGCTTTATTCTGCGCTGGAGCTGAGCTTTCTTCAGAGTACTTTTGCGAGCACTTGTGTGGTAACGCCAAAGCGCTAGGCCTTTGATATATGTTGTATTACCTCGAGGCGAAGAGAACTATTGACTGGCGAAAGGGCTGTGGAGAGAGGACTAAAGGCTGGACTTCATGGGACGAATATGCTGCAAAAAAGCGACAAATTTGGCACGGTGGCTTTTGCTCTGCGCGTGGCATCAGCACAGTGACTGCTACGTCGCGCACAAAGCGAGTGTGCCATCGGGTGGTGTTTCGCAGTTATTCGTCACAATTCGCTCCATGGGGTTCATCCCTAACGGCTGTACCTTTTATGTCTGGCGGTAGCTTGTGCCACCTAGCCTAAAAAATTTGGAATCAAAGGTATGATTTCCAATTTGCTTGCCCTCTACAATTTCGTAACTATCATTGGGTGGGTTTTTATCACTAGGATGACCTTTTGGGGGATCGAGGAAAGAATCTTAGAACTTCACCCCCGCCTTTTCCCCGTGACTCCGTTACACCTTATGTCCTTGATACATAGTCACGTTCCGATTGGCCTGCCAGGGCCATAGCTTTTGCCGTACTGGTACGTTATGCGATCACGGCTTCCTGGCCTACCCAGTATTTCTTGCTTCGGACACTAGGCCAAGCGGCGCCACCGGAGTAATTGCTCACATTTGAACAGTGCAGCCGCCACTTCCAGGCATGCCCAATGTTTCATGCTCAAGTCGCTAGATAGCGCCAAACCAAACAGCATTGCAGGCTGCCTACTGTCTCGTCGTCCCCTTGGCATACAGCACATTGCGTATGCATTTCCTCATACTTTGTCCTATATGTGAATCCCGTGAATCATACCTGTTTCTTCCTTATTTCATGTTTTCGTCCCCTATACATAGTTAAGGCTGATTTTCCCTGCATTCTTTCCTCCCACATCTTCCTCTCGGCTTCTTTTACTTCCCTTTTCACAGAGGTAGTCTGTTCTGCCCCTGCACTTGACTGTTGGTATTTGAATTTTAGTTTTCGGGTTCGGTTTGTCCATTTAGTGTTCAAACTTTTCATGTACAGATGCTTATATACCTTTCTCGCCCATCGTGTATCCTCAATTGTGTCCAGTCTTTGTTCAAATTTCAACTTACTGATCGCCTCTCTAGCCTCGAAAGATGCCCAGCCCATGTCTCCCTGCACTCCTTCATTTGGTGTATTCCCATGCGTCCCCAGTGCCAGTCTGCCCACGCTCCTCTGCCGAGTCTCTAAGCTCGACTGGACCTCAGATTTCATGCATAATACCGCATTGCCAGAAGACAACCCCGGCACTATGACTCCTTTCCATATTCCCCTAACAACTTCATATCTATTGTAATTCCATAGTGCCCTATATGCTTCATAATTGCTGCATTCCTTTTTCCTTTCGTTAGCATATTTTCTTCCTGTTCTAAGTATTGTTTTCCCTCATTCAACCATACTCCTAGGTATTTATACTTCTCTACGTGTTCTATTAAAACATCTTGAATTTTCAGCAGGTCCCCCTTTTCATGGTTATAAACCATTATTCCCGACTTGTCGCTACTGAATTTCAGGCCCAGAGAGTCTCCTTCCTCCTCCACAGATCTTAATCAGCTCCTGTAACCTATCCCGGCTATCTGCTAACAGTACAATGTCGTCTGCGTAGAACATTCCTGGTATAACTTGGTTTACTTTTTCTCCCTCTCTCCATATATGACACATCAAAACCTAAATTGCACTCTTCTAATTTCTTTTCCATTCTACTCAGGTATATCATAAAAAGTAGAGGTGATAGGGGACAACCCTGCCTGAGTCCTCTTTTTATTTCTGCCGGTTCTGTTATTTCTGCTTCCCATGTTATAACAACCTTATTATTTGTGTATACCTGTTGTAAAAGCCTAATCAAATGTGCATCTAAATCATACTCTCTCAGCTGTACCCAGAGTTTTTCCTGACTCACATTGTCGTACGCCCCTTTAATGTCTAGAAATGCTATCCATAACAGTTTTTTACTCATCCGTGCCACCTCTATACATTGAGTGATGATGAATAAGTTATCATCTAACCTTCTATCTCTTCGGAACCCGTTCTGTAGCTCACCTAAAATGTTTTCGGCCCATTCTTTCATTCTTCTTTTTACTACCTGCATCGCTAGTCTGTACAGGACCGAAGTTACTGTTATTGGGCGGTATGATGTTATGCTATCCTTATTTCCCTTGCCTTTATATAGTAATCTCATTCTGCTTAGTCTCCAATCATTGGGTACCTCTCCTCCCATTATTATTTGATCAGTTGCCTGTCTTAACTTCAATTTGCTTTTTGTTCCTAGTGTCTTGACTAGTCTCATTCCTATGCCATCTGGGCCTGTCGCCGTTCCAGCAGGTACTTTACTTTCTGCTCTGTCCCATTCCCCCGTGGTCGTCTCAGTTGTCTCGTTGTGTTCTCGTCTTGTGCCGTGTTGCTGTTTGTGTTCTGTCCAATCTCGTTCGGTTCAAGTTCTGCGAATGTTGCCTCGATTGTTCGTCTAATAAATTCCCTTGCCTCCTCGCCCTCTACACTTATCCCCTCGTGTGTGGTCAATGAACAATGGAACCCTTCTGTTTTTCTTCCCTGTGCATTAATGTGCTCCCAGAACCTTTTTGCTGCATTCCTATCATTTTGATTTACTTCCATCATCCACTGCACTCCAGCTCTACCAATCTTGGCCTGGATTAGAGCAGATGCCTCTCTTTTTCTTTCCTGAAATGTATTCCATTTCGATGCTACCTCAGCGGGTGTGTCCCCCCTTTTCTTCGCCCATCTGTGTTCCCTTGAGGCCTCTTGTCGCCCTGCTTAGTCCGGTGCGCGCGCGCTCGCAGTCCCTTCCCCTCCACCCCCCCCCCCCCCTTCCCCTCCGCTGCGCTGTTTCTCAGCCTCGAGGCGGCATGTATCAAAAGCACGCGCTCCGACTCTTTTTAGATGCGGAGCATCTCTTGCTCGGGTCTATGTCCCGCGGCCTTGTAGTCCGCAGTCACACTAAACTCTGTTTCATACTTAGCGTGCAGCGCTGTCAAAGCTCTGGCGCGAGCGTGGGCTTGGTCTCGATCATTTGCACGCGTTCTCGCGCAAACAAAACCATAGATGAAGCCACGCGCTCGCGCCAGTAGCTTTGGCAGCGTTGCACGCTAAGTATGAAACAGAGTATACGCACGCGCAACTCTCCTCCTTCCCTCTCTCCAACAGCTGCGCGTTACTCTCTCTCGCTCTCTCTCTCTACCAGCTGCGTGCACTGCGCGTGCGTTCGCTTCTCCTCACACCGCGCGCGCACGCGCAACTCTCCTCTGTAGTCTCCTCTCATTCAAGTGTGAAAAAAAAAAAATAAGCGGCGAGCGTTCCAAGTTTCTCTGCCGCGAGAGCCGCGACGAAGGCTCGCGTAGGGGTCATGCGTAGGGCAGTCGGTGGCGCCATCTCTCGACGTCAGCACGCAACTGACTCTTTCCCTCGGAACCAACACGATGCTCCGCATCACCCCGTAGTTCCCCTCGGGAAGATGGTGTAATTTTTTTAATTTTTAATGCGAAAACATTATCTGTTTTGTAGAGCTGATCTGACGTCATCAGTCTGAAGCGCAAAAACGGCAGATAGTTTCCTTCGGTTCCATTGGCTGGCGCGCGTCGACGGGGCTCCCATTGGCCGCTGCGCTCGTCAGTTTCCACGACCGCTCACCTCATGGCGCTGCGTGTCCAGCACGGAGCGTCCAAGGTCACCATGGGTGCCACACGCGCCGACCGGCGACGAAAAGTACGCAGCAGACGAAAAAGGGAGCGGACGAGCGCATTCACGACTCGTAAGGAATGCTTAGGTGTTCCTTGGTCTTTTATTATTAACAATTGATATTTACTGTAGTGCATTTGACAAGCAGGCTGGATGCTTTGGTATTGTACAAGATGTGAAAGTAATCTCGCGATACATGATAAATACACTTGCTATTCTCACACAATCCCCCCTTGTCAAAGTTCATTTCAATAACTTTTGAGCAAAAATGTAGTCAACAATCTCAATCATGTTGCAGTGTTTGCTACTATTGATGCAGTGAGATCAATCTGGATGTACATTGTTAGCACGAACAAGTGATCACGGTTTATTTTTTATTCTCCGAATCGAAGTGTCTGTCATGAAAACTACTGTAGTGGACCTGTGCGGTAAAATTGGATGCCCGTCAAAAAATAGAAAAGTACCAATATCGTGTTTAGCGCTAGCAGTGAAGGCAGTATGGCTGCCTTCAGCATTTCACCAAAACGCTCTGCTGTACACTTTTCTTTTTGCAATTTTATTTATGTTTGTTTGAAGAGATGTGTGCTCCTCCACAGCTTTAATCTGTGTTCGAATACGCATTTCTACCACTTTTATTGCCTAACCACAACAGTGTGCATTCAATGCGCCTTCCTGTGCATCACATTTACGCCACCAGGGCGCGGAAGTTTGCACCGGACATATTTTGACAGTCGCAAACGCGCCGTTTGCAAAAGTCGCGTCTTCACTGGTGGGTGACATCGCCTCCTTTAGAGCCACTAAACTCTACTACTAAACTCCGAAGGCGGCCACGCCATCCAGGGCAGCGGCAAAAACGCAAACTCGCGTTTGTCGAAATCTACAGCGAATACTTCCGCGGCTTGGCGCCGAAAGTATGAAACGGAGGAGCGGGGACTAAATACACACCGTTGGAGTCACGAACAGGGAGTGTTAGTAGATTGTTCCGATAAGGATACGATAAAGGCGTCAGCAAAGTATCGTTTATCGGAGTTAACGATCTACTAAAATTCCATCATTCTTGATACGATCCAATAACGGCACCCGATAACAAAGCGACGCATGCGCAAAGGCGCCGGTGGAGTATCGAGTAATATTGTCGGAACGATCTACTAAAACTCGCTAACAGCTGGGTGTCCCGAGCGAGCACGACTCGGGAGCGATCTAGACCTATGGGAATTTTTGCAGACCGTTTCCTCCCGCCCGCTACGCGCGCTCAACAACGAAGACGACACTGCTGCGCATGCGCGCCGCTAGCCTTTTCACGTGTGTTCCGGATCTCGCCGCGTTGGGGGGCGCCCTGCTCGAAATCGGGGAGTTTTGGTACATCGTTTCTGCCGTCCCGCTACGAGGGTCCTGAACTCTGCAGACAGGGCTAGCGGTCGAGCTTGCGCTGTAGCAGGGGAGGTTTTCGTAGATCGCTTTCCGACTGTCCCGCAACAGCTCTCCGCAACCACGCTACGCTAGCCGGAACTCTACAGTCAAGGCCATCGGCGCGCAGGCGCATTAGCGGCTTCTTCGTTGCGGAGGGCTTAGCGGAGTGGGAAACGCGGTCTACGAAAACTCCCTTCAGTTGACGAGAGCGTAGCGGAAGGAGCCTGCAGTATACCACTGGCAAGTTTTACAACAGTAAAAGTGAAGTTCGAAAATCTCTTCGTTGGCATTCTAATTGTTCCTTTGCAAGATGCCGGGAGCCCCAATGGAGATTTGCCATCAGTTTCGAAGAGAGGATAGTTGGTGCGCCTGCTGACGCCTCCTGCGTTTGCAGACAAAGTCCTTGCGGCAGGTGCCGGGACGCACCTTGCCCGTCTGGGCAGCGTCTCGGAGGCGCCTCTTGAAGCGTTCCTCGATGAAGCGGTTCTTGAGCAGCGTGTAAATTATCCTGCAAGCAGAAACACGAAAGAACAAAAACGGATTACCCAATCTGGGATACTGGCATGCTAATCTTATGGACATTAGAACTGAAATCGTCGGTGTTTAGCAGTCCCAGCTCTTGGCATGGTGTCGAGAAGTTTTCATCCGGTAGATACCAGCTCTACCAGATGCTTTTGCTTGCATCAACACTAGATAATCGCTCGAGTAGGGTGATTGCTGCGCCAAACGGCTTACCCTGCTACGTTGCACCTAAATATCAGGGGTTGCGCCAGACTGCCGAGGATGAGAACGACCTTTCCTTGCCTTCCGCCGTGCTTTGACATACTTGAGCACGCTATGGGCTTGCTAGACGCCGTCATCAAACGTAGGAAAATCACGCTGGAGGCGTGGCACAACCGAAGCGTCTCCTGTCGTTTTAATTCAAATGCACAACCTGGCCCGTATACGCGTGTTTCTGCCTAGGAATGCGAGCAAAACGCGCCGTATACGCAAGAACTCTCAAAATGGTGTACCTGCTGGAGTTTTTTTTATCGTAGCGAAGTCTCAAAACTCTTCGATCATGTATAACCCTTAAATAATGTATTATTCTATCTCGATTTTCGTTCCTCAGATTGAGAGTGTTCGGAAAGATTCGCAATGTTTCTCGTTCATGGTATAAGTATATAGCAGCGCAGAGTGCGCTTCTCACCGCGCACATGGTGCATGACAGAGAAACGACACCTGCAAAGTACAGTGTTAAAAAAAAAAAAAAAAAACATTACGAGGCATTTAAAGAAGAAGAAAAAAAAACAATGCATCTCTTAACGCTCATTTTCCGCCCAAATGTATGCGCATCAAGATTTGCATTAAGATCTGCAGGATATACCGCGATCAGTATACAGTGTGCTTCACGAAACACTCGTCAAATCATTCCTGCAAACAAATACGCGCCGCACGGAAGAAAAAGAAAAGGTTGATGTTGTCTTAAACTGCCAAATGGACCTATTTAGGGAAAATATTTGCGTTCGGTATAATCATGTTATTACTTCGGTTTTCATTGTTAATTGTGACAATATTCGCCCGTTCTTACTGCGTTCCATCCGCCCCGCAGACTAGGCGCGCCTGGTTCCCGCTGCAGCAACTTCCTGAAGCGCACGCAGAGTCAGCGTTAGGCTGAGCATGTAGCCAAAAACTACAAGCGCTGAGCTAGTCCGCGCTGCTGGCTTTGAGACGTGCGTTTCTGCGCGGCTCGTTCTGTGGAAGAACGCTACTGAGGCAGCGACCTCGAGCTCTCGTGGTCGTGGCATTGGCTGCAGCCTCAGCTTAGGGGTGAACGAAGTACAGTCACTGGCAGGATGATAACGGCAGGGTAGAGTTTCAGCCGCCCTGTCTCCAGTGCGAGCTTCCAACCTCCGATAACGCTTCTACGTCTCGCGAGTCTGGAGCGTGCACGTGCGAAAAGCAACGATCGCGTGCTGCAGAGGCCTCGGCTTTCAAGAGACGCCTTGTCGTTAAAAGTAGCGCAAGGTGTGTCGATGCACGATGCACGTGCAACGTGCAGCCCTGGGAAGATCATGGCGGCACAGCGCAGCACTGAGCTAGATTTCAGACGCCATGAATTTCCCGGAAGTGGCGCGCGGCACGCCTCGGGCATTTCTACAACAATGAATGGCGCCACTTTTCCCAGGATAGAGGGGCTTTACTTGTCGTTCTCATCCAGCGACGTGCGCGGTCGAAAGCGTCGCCGTGGTCGGCTTTCTTGAGATTTCACGATTGGCCAAATCGCGAGCACAAGAGCATTGTCAGAGACTGTCAACTTCGACGGTGAATTATAGTTTCAGAATGCAATATGGCTCCCTTTCACTGTGCTTTTGAAACACGCCATCGAACTTATCGTTATTACACAAGCCAGGGCAGGCCTGCATGTTCTATCGGGGGAAAATGAAATATGAAGCAACGATAGCGGTGATAGCTTTCAGCGCATGCACTAAGAGGCGCTAGGCCGAAGCTTGGGAAGCGCCGAGCGAAGGGCGTATACACATCGGAGTAGGCCACACACCCTCGCCCCTAGGCTCAGTTCCAGGCGGCGCAGCCTGTACCGCGAGCCACACGCTCCTCTGTTCGTATTTCATTTTCCCCGATAGTACAAGGTACTCAAAAAGTAATTAAGTTACTTTGTACCGGGTTGAAAAGTAACTGAGTAGAGTGCTAAATACCCAAATCTGGAGAGAAAAAAATTGCGGTGGCTTAGCTCTGCTATGCCGGGATGTATACGTACGGCGTGAGCTTATGCGCACAAAATGAGAGGCGCTATCAAGCGGCTCCGGTGCAGCGTCAGACTTGGCTACTGCGCAACGGAGGCGCACAGCTGGGCACGCGGCGGCGCCAGTGCGTCTGCCGCGGCTATGACGTCACTCCTCTGGAATGCGCAGACCGGCGAAACGGGCAAGGCGGCGGCGGCCACCGCGCGCTTCGCATAGTGAGCACGGCTCGCATAATGAGCACGGCTCATTATGAGAGCCACGCGAAACTGCTCAACATCGGCCAGTGTAGCTCACGCTACAAAAGTATCTGAGTAGACTGTACTAAGTACTCAAATCTGACAAGAGTGTCTGAGCAAAGTACTAAATACTCAAAAAAATAACTTGTTACTTTCAGATACTCTTAAGTTACAATTTATTCTGCCATTTACTGTTAAACAACTATACTCCGTTTCATCTTCCGTCCGGACGCAGTGGACACTACGAGCTATCCTGGCCGATCCGCGCTCTGTTGACATAGCCCGTGATACGCTTTCCGCACGTCGCTGTGCCCCTCTTTAAGGTCACGTGACACTGACACGGCCTTGGATTGGCTCGGATGGCTCGTAACATCCGCTACGCTCGGACGTAAAGTGAAACGAAGTATAAATACAAAAGAAACGAAGATTAAAGAAAAAATCTTATTTTTCGCTTACGATGGGCGAAGAAACGAAACCGATAGCTTTCGTTCCCAGGCGAAAATCAGTCCACTTCGAGCTGGATTATGGAACTGGAAATGAGGCAGTTTAGCTGGATTCCAGCTGGGTCCAGCTGGAATCCAGCTGGACTGCCTCATTTCCAGTTCCATAATCCAGCTCGAAGTGGACTGATTTTCACCTTTGTTTCTTCGCACTATTCCACCCGCATTGTATGGTCGCGCAATGCAGGTGGAAGGGTGCCGCCACGTACGGATAGGGTGCCTACATGTTTCCGAGCGGAAACATGTAGGCACCCTACGTACGGGACGGAGGTGCAACGTGGTTAATTCTCACAGACGTCGTAATTGGCGTCGTGGATGCCACTGACGACCGCCACGAGTGCTCGGCGATCCGTGAAGTAAGTGGGTAAGCGCGGTGGAAGTTTCTAACACCATCCAACGTTATGCGTGGCAACTGCATACTGCCAAAGTGGGATTTCGCATAACGCGAGTAACGTTTGAAAACAAGTCATTCAAGCAGACGACAGGAAAACGCTCCCTTCGTCGCGTTTCCGTTGCTTTGCGCCATAGGCGGACAGTAAAAGGTTTGCCCGTTTCCGCGCGTGCGGCGACGACAACGGACGAGATCGAAATCTCTGCAAGGTGGCTCCCGTGAAGCTAATGCTCGCAAAAACTACTTTTATTACTTATTATTATTATTATTATTGTTATTATTTGCATTCGGCAATTAAATGCTGAACAGGCGCTCCATGTATGCGTCCAGAGGTTGGAATGCAAAGCTTGCATTGCACAGCACTTGGAAGTACTTCTGCTTCGCCAACATGTTCAAACATTTCCCGTAAATGCTTGCCTTGGCAGAAAACGAAAACCGTTCCCTATAGCTCTCACGCTCCATTGCGTCCATGTCACGACTCTCGAGTCTCCAGGCTGATGCCACACACGTGTTCGAAGCCCGTTCAAGAAATGACAGAGACAAAATCTAATAAAAGATTTTCCTCTGTACATTGCGCATAGTCCATGTTAAGTTAGAGCATAGCCTCCTCTATACTGACAAAGCCTGGCAGATTGTCACGAGACGCGGCCGCCGAAAGTGAAAAGGTAGAGCAGCAGTCAAGAGTCATGTAACGGGCGCAATTCGCTGCGGCGAGACACCGAAACACACTTGTCCCGAGCGATGGAATGTCCGCTCGTGCTTCTCGCGTTTCTCAGGCTACCGCTTCTTTTCTCGTCTGGCTTTTTGAACATGGCCATGGTTTGAAAACCATGCTTCGGGTCCTCGCCGCTGCAAAAGCTGAGCGCTGAATACCAGGTTCCCCGAGAAATGCTCTGCGCTACCAGATCCTTGCGCTCCAAATCTGCGACCGGGCACTCTATGGCTCCGTCATCGAACTGCCAGACTTTGTGAGTATAGAGGAGGATATATGGTTAAAGACTTATTTTGCGTAGTTTCGTTGTTTATTTCTGTCCGGAAAAGAGAAGCGTCTGACGATGGTAAATTTCTTTCGACGCCGCTCGGGTTGGCTTGTCATCGCAGGGATCATGTTGTCCTCGCAGGATCATGTTATCCCTGTCTGGTGATGGTACAGCTCTGTTGTTATTACAGTACGCACCGGGTGAGAAGCTCGAGTATACAGTCCGCCATGCGGTATCTCTGCTCCATCAAGTCCGCCCTCTGAATCCGTGCATCTTTGCACGTACGCTATGTGTGCTGTCTAGACGACGCGTCTACAAATTGAGCAGTAATTTGCGAGTAACTTACGAAGAGAGTGAAAGTTACTTGCACAAGGTATTTAAGTTTGAGCAGTAAATACTGACCCTCAAAAGAAATTTGTAAAATGTCGAGTTACTAAAAAAAAAAACCTTTCAGCCTTTCCACTTTGGTGAAGAAGGGCGACCAGCGAAGCCGTGCAATGGAAAGTAATGGCCGGCCGCAAGTCGGCAAGCCAGAGTGGAAAGGCTGCCGCCATCTATGAACGGCGGTGGCAACCAGATACGTGGCTTGCCGCCGTCGCTCATAGATGGCGGTAGGTGTCCAGATTTCGGTGTCTTGATTTCTTTGCGGGGGACGCGATCCTGGGGAAACTAGCCCTTAACAGCTCCGCTGTAAAAGTATTCAATATACGGTAACTTGAGTAGAGTATATTTAATTTACGTACAAGTCTGAGTCGAAGGAAACAACTCGTTACGTCATGCGAGGCAAATCCTGGTAGTGACGTCACGGAGGGAGTCCATAAGAGGGCGCCACCGAAACGTATCGGCGCTAATAGTAGGTGGTGTGCTTACAGAGAGGCCACGTCTTTCTCCATGGGTGCCAAGGCGTTGGCCGAGAACTGGCAGGCGAGTCTCTCGAGGCACCTGTTGTCGGTGGCCAGCATGCCGCTGCACTGCAGATAGCTGGCCAGCACTTCGTCCTGTTGCTCGGCTGCCACTGCCACGCCTCCGGCTCCCTGGTGAGGATGTGTCACACAGTCAATGATGCGTGAAGCTAAGAAAGCGGTTTTTAGTTTATTAAAAGAAATATAAAAATACGTACTCAAAAGTAGCTTTGCTAACATGTTCCCATGTGTTCTCGGGGATTCTATAAGAAGCTATTAAAGACACGAGTTAATTAGGTAATCAACGAGAACATATTTCCCGTGGTTCTCATATTTTCTCCCGATAGTTTTACCTTGCGTGCTCAATATTAAATTAAAGAGCGGACGAAAGTTTTTTTTTCGTTTAGATTTTTAAATTTTTGTGGTTCAAGTTATTAAATTTTTAAACACAATGTGAAACAAACTTTTGAGAAAAGCCTGGTCCGCTACTTTATTATATGCAAAAATAGTCCAAAAGCCGGGAGATGTCATGATTAAAATAAGAACACCGACTTCACATAACAAGAAAAACAACTTCATTAAACGTTTCGCCTCCCATGCGGGAGGCATCATCAGTACATACACAGGAATGAGAGAGCTTTCGGTCAACGCAGTCCTATTTATCGGGAAGGTCCATATAAGCTTCCGGGAGGGGGCCACGGTTCTTGTTGCACGCCGTCTTATCTCCGCGGATGAACCATGACTCAAGTAGTTTGCGTGGGCCCCACCTATCCTCCTTCGCCAAGGTCGTCGCGGCTGTGAAGTCAAAGCTGTGTCCTGTGGTCCACGCGTGGTCGACCAGCCCCGTCTTGAGACGGGTGGCGTTCGTGGAGATACTTGACGTCACGTTGGTGTTCTTTCATCCTGGTTATCTTCTTGCGTCCGGTCTCCCCAATGTACGAAGAGCCGCAGTCCTGGTGCAGGGGATCTTGTACACAATGCCTTTCTCCGTATCCGCAGGGGTGGGGTCCTTTGGCTTAGACACAATGCTTGCTATAGTTCGGTACCTACAGGTTTTAGGGCGCGGCTTAGCGGCTCAGACACTCCCCTGGGCCCCGACGTAGGGAATGCACAAGACATTACGTTCTTTGTCGGCTGGATTGGAGTGCGTTTTTCGTTTCGTCTGGTTGATTACCTCATCTACAAAGTGCCCGTAGTTTCGTTTTTGCAGAGACTCTTGTACACGTGCGAGCTCATTAGCGCAATAGGTCGCGTTAGAGGGTACAGTGTTTGACCTGTGAACAAAAGTCCGTACAACAGACTTATGCTGTACAGGGTGGTGCGAAAGAAAATCTAGAAAATTACCACTGTCATACGGTTTACATAATACCGAGCAATACGTGGAAATATTCTCTCGTTAATTATCTAATTAACCCACAATTGCAATACCTTTCCATAGAGTCCCCAGAGAACACAGGGAATGCGTTAGAAATTTTTTTAGTATGTATTTTTAGATTACTTTTAATAAAACCAAAAGATAAAAAAATGAAGTTTTGTACATAATCAAGATGGCCGCCGTAGGACTCGTACGATGCTTGTTTTTCGAAAGGACCAGGTAAGGCAAGTAAACACGGTGGAAACGAGCAATGAAATGTTATCGCCTCATAAACGTACTATCACTACTGTCGCAAGCAGTACGAGCGTGAGCACCCCGGGCCATATCCATTTGACGCACCTGGTCGCTCTGGTCCGAATCGGGGCTGGGACTAAAGTTAGAACGCTAAAGTTACCAGTCGGGCTGCAGGCGCGAGGCTAGCGGTGCCAAAACGTGTAGGATACGATTACCATCCGCGTCTTTGCACAGCCAACCTTGGGCCTGCACAGAGAAGGAGCCACTCTGTGCGCCTAACGTGCCAACGACGCCTCCGCATTGGCGGAAGAGGTGTGTCTCCTCCGCGCGTGGCGAAAAGGCACGCGAGAAAAAGTGGAGGTGGTATATATATATTTTTTTTTTCAATGAAAATGAATGTCATTACATAATTCTCCTACCAAAGCAGCAAAAAAAATAATATTGGGGGAGTGCGTTATTTGTGTGCGTGCGTGCGTGTGTCTGTGTGTGTGTTTATTTGCATCTCCCTCTTTCTCACACAACCCCCAGAAGTGAAAACGTATTAATAATTTGAGCTGCTTAAATTAAATTAAATATTCTGATCGAAGCTCGCGAGGGAGTTGTGGAAAAACAACAGTAAATTCTTGCACCGGGTGCATCAAATACTTTACTAAGAGAATATCACCTTCCAATTATCAACGGCACGTGCCGTACAAACTTAGGCACGCTTCCGAAGCCTTCAGGCACGCGCTCTTCAAGCCTGTTGTTGGCATCCAGCATGCGCGTCAACAATTGGAACTATTGGGGAGGAGATCGAACAGTCACGCCTCTGGCGGCACGCTTCAGCTGTGGGGACAACAAACCGAATTTTCATGTTTGTTTTTGATCAGCGATATCGACGGTGACGATTCGAATGGCCGCTCCTCGTGCAACCAAAGCACTGGTAAGAGTGAAGCGCTCGTGTCCAGACCGTGCATGGCGAGGTTCAATTTCTTTGTTATTCTGTGTTTGTAAACACCGGGCTGTGGGGACAACAAGCTCGATAAAGCTCCCCTATAGTTCGATCTCCTGCCCAATAGCAGAGGCACGCGTCGTGCCTATGAGCGTCCTGCTTACCATAGAATCTGCACGTCCTAACTCGAGCCACTCCAAGGCGCTGTCCCAGGCTAGTGGCGTCAGGGGGGAAGGGGGGGGGCGGACGCGGACTGCCCCGGGCTCCTGGTGACGCCACTGGTCCCAGGTACGGCAATACTGTTGATCTTACACAAGTCACAGTTTGCACGACGCATCCGTGAAGATTTCCGAAGCCAGATGTCAAACTCTGATATTCCCGGTATCAAGAAAATCAAATATGCCAATGGCCGTGATTTACAGGTTACTATGTCCCATATTTACGGTAACCACCTCTCAAGAACACATGTCTACACAGACGGCTCACATACCTCTGATAGTTCTACAGGCTGTGTAGTCATTCCAAGTCATTGTACAACCGTGAGATTCAATCTAAGCCACATACTTTCATCTACGGTGTTAGAGCCAGTGGCGATTCATCAAGCCCTTCAAATAATCTTGAAAAAAGCGTCCCACCCCTGGACAATATTTTCCGACTCCAAGCCGGCCCTCCAAGCAATATCAGCATATTTGCGACCCGGCCAAAATGACGAAGTGGTTTTCGAAATAATGACTTTCTTATGCAGTGCTTGGATCTATAGGACACACTGTCCCATTTCAATGGATACCAAGTCATTGCCATTTACCTGAAAACGAGGCTGCAGACGCAGGCGCGAAGTCAGCCCATCTCTAGATGCAACTATTAAGTTCCGTATTGTCGCAATGACATTAGATGCCTTATCAATCGTCACGCCGCCAGCGCAAGGACAAGGCTGTGGCACGATGTCTCCTACCATTATGCTCCCCTCTACGCGTTGGACCCAAATCTCGGCTTTCAACTTGATCTTTCGATCACGTGATCTTCCGCGGAGGACAGAGGCAGTCATACATCGCCTCCGGCTCGGTGTCGCTTATACACAGTCTTTCCTTCACCGCATCGGGCAAGCCAGAACATCGGAGTGTCCAACGTGTGAATGTGATGAAACAATTGCTCACATATTGTGCGACTGTCACATCTACGACGCGGAAAGAGAAGACCCCAAGAGTACGTTGTTGCAACTTGACAGCCGACCGTTTTCTATCATGAAAGTGCTCGGCACCTGGGACAGCCTCCAGAATGCATGCAGCGAGGGCCACAAAAGCTTTTCTGCGTTTCCTAAAGGAAACGCGGCTGAACTTCTGCCTCTAAGGGACACGCGTACTTCATTTGTAATGTGTTTTATACTTTGTGCCCTTGTGCTACTATTTTTTTTAGACGTGTTTATTGTTTTATATTTTCCCATCGTTTCCATTCTCTTTTAATACCCCACAACCCCTCCCCCCTCCCCGAAACAAAGTAGCCAACCAAGACTGCTAACCCAGGTTAACATCTCTGTTCTTCCTTTTCTGACCCTTTCTCTCTCTCTTTACAAAGAGAATACATGACACTATCCTCACTTTCATTACGGTTGCTACATGTCCTGTACAGGGTACTCACCTCAGGAAACCGGCGCGTTTGATGCTGCTTTTAAAGAGAATTCAGTGATGGAAGTGTTGTGCCATTTGAGCCAAACTGGCCATTCTTGCAAGCAAAGAACTGCGCCAAGATGGACTTTTACGAATGAAGAAAAAAAAGATTAATATTGATCGGCTTTAATATTTAGAGAATTAGACGAGAAGGAGAATGGTTCAAATATGTATTTCAGTGCGCTTTGCATCACCGCGCAGGACACGTCGCCGTCTGAACTTCCTGATGATGAGCTGCGATGTCAGAAGCTTAAAGTCGCGAGAAAAATTAGCAAAATACTGGTATGGCGGCTATCCTGGGATAAGACAGAACCAGGGTCTTTTACTCCTTATGGGATCCCTTGATTATCTTGTCTGCCGCCACATTACCAATTTACCATATGTCTACATGCCGTGTCACTTGCGCCACTCGCGTGAGCCTTCACTGCGTTCGTTGCACCGTCGCGTGTGCATCGAGCTTCGCCGCTTTGCACCAGTGTGATAGGAGCAGCGGCTAACGTGGAGGAGCACCCGTGGGTTAGCGCGACGGACTCGGACATTATGTTCAGTACTATTACAGGTCGGCACTCTTTGGTTGTAATTGTAGAATGAACTCTAGAATTTAAAAAAGTTGTGCCGAGAAAGAAAAAAAATGCCCTGTACAAAGACATTTGATTAAATACCGTACTCACGGGTGAAAGGGCAGCGAACTCTGACTCAACTCTGACTAAACTTTGACCCAAACGCCGCTAAAGCGCCGTGTCACTTTCAAAGTACTAGTACTGTAGGCTTTCGTAATATTTGAGGGTGCTTGTTTAATGGATTTGCAGTTTGGGATAATAGAATTTTCAGTTTGGTAGGTTTACAAAACATGGGGGAAGTATTTTTATACCTAGACCATAGCCTCCTATATTCTGACAGAGCCTGACAGATTGCCACGAGAAGCGGCCGCCGAAATGGAAAAGGTAGAGGGGCAGACAACGGATGAGAGGAGAGCCACGTGACTGGCGTCCCGCTGCGGCGAGACGCCGAAACACACTTCTCCCGAGCGAACAAGTGTGTTTCGGGTCTTCGCCGCTGAAAAAGCTGTGCGCTGACGTCTAGGTTCCCCGAGAAAGGGCTCCTTGATGCTTTGTGCTACCAGATCCTCGCGCTCCAAATCTCCGACCGGGCGCTCTATGGCTCCGTTATCGAACTGCCAGGCTTGAGTGTTGAAGGGAGAGAAAAATATAAGTTTTATGTCAGCTAATATGTTGCGCTATAATTAACTTTCCAACTTTTTTGTTTTCTTTCTGGCACCTGTTGTAAACTACCAACTGTGACCTGAAACCTATTTTAAACAAAAATGAAAGCCGTTTACAACGTTTTGTAACGCCGAACTAGAGCCCAGCTCTTAAAGGGATGCTGAACCGAAATCTGGATTCCACAAAACACGCGGAAAAAGCGCGCAACGGGACGCTACAAACACAAAGACATCACTCATACAGCGATATCTCAAACGGATGACGGTATTTTTCAAGAAAAGGAGGCGCATTTGACAGGTTTGTTGACGTCATGTTTCTCCGAGAAGGAGAGGGAACGGCCTCGCGTCTTCTCCGCCTCGCCGCCTTGAGGGAGCGAAGCGAAGAGAGGAGGAAACTAGGTATCTTGACGTCACGCGCCTCGTCGGCCTTGTTCAATCTCGACCTCTTTTTCTCAAAATACGGTGGTCCATTCGAGATATCGCCTTACGAGTAGTGTTGTAGGGATTGTAGCGTCCCGCCTACATCTCCTGCATTGTTTTTCTGAAATCTAAATTTCGGTTCACCATCCCTTTAAGGAGGAGGAGGGAAGGGTACTGAGGGGAGGCTATACCCCTCCTCCTCACCTCCTCATCCTACCTGCTACTCCTCCTCCCTCCTCCTCCCCTCCTCAGCCTCCTCCCCTCATCCTTCAAGCTCCTCCTCTCGTCTCCTCCTCCCCTCTTCCCTTCTCCTCTTCCCCTCCTCCTCCCCTCCGCCCCTCCCCTCTTCCCTTCTCCTCCCCTCCTCCTCCTCCTCCCCCTCGCTCTGCGTCCTCTTCCTCTCCGCGCGGTGCATCATGGGAAATGTCCCATAATGTACCGCTCGGGACCCGCAAGAACTGCAACTCTAAGACAGACCTGGTCCATCTCATGTGGTCTTGTTCTTTGTATGATGTTCCACGAAAACGGGCTTTGGACCTCATCACAAGCGCCCCAGTACTCGCATCCCTGAACGCCTAGACATGCCCAGACACCACCATATCCCCCGAGCATGCTTTGGAGCTCTGGGAGGCATTACTTAATAAGGGACCCAAATGCGCCTCCTGAGGGGGACCGCCTCCTTCCGGTTACTGCCAAGAGGGCACGGCCTCCCCCTCCCGCGTCGGACGACGGCACCGAAGCCATGAAGTGTTGCCCTCTTTCTCTCCTCTTCTTTGGTCCCCGCTCCCTAATCCCTTAGCCTTCTTCTAACCAACCTCCGCAGCGCGCTCCAAGCAATATAAGGTCAATAAAGGTGTTTTCCATCAATCTTGGGAAGATCATGGCGGCACAACTATACTTCGTTTCAGCTTGGGTCCAGACGCAGCCGATGCTACGAGCGCGAGCCTGTGGCCCTGAACAGTGCTTGCATTGCACGAGCGCTCGTGCTTGGCAGGGACGCTGAAAGCCCGGAGCTCGCGCTTGTAGCATCGCCTGCGTCTGGACCCAAGCTGAAACGAAGTATAGAATAGGCGCGGCTCGGCAATGGGAGCTCGTGAGGCTGCGCCTATAGACAATATTCGCGGCGATGCAGTCGACAGGTCAGCAGAAAGTCACTGCCGCCCGCACGTGCAACAGCACGTGCTCGTGCACGCGGAGCACGCGCACAACCACCACCAAATATTGACCCTACTGCCGATGCGCCGGTGTCGACACCTGCCTATCGCGACCTATACACACGCCTCTCGCGAGCCGCTCCGGTTTTAACACAGTACACTGTAACCGCTCATTCACACTGGAAGCGGATCCGCGTTCGCAAAGCGGTTGCGAACGCGGTTGTATAAAGATTCAGTGTAATTGCACGCGCACTCGGTGACATCAAGTGCGCGTGCAATTGTACTGGATCTTTATAAAACCGCGTTCGCAACCACTTTGCGAACGCGGATCCGCTCCAGTGTGAATGAGCGGTAACAGCGCAGCACCGAGTTAAATTCAGACGCCATGTTCTTCCCAGACGTGGCGCGCGGCACGTGTCTCGAGCATTTCCACAACAATGAATGGCGCCACTTTTCCCAGGATGCTTTACCGCGCTCCGCTCCACAGCGCCCTCACTGGCGTGCTTGCACATCGCGACACTCTCACCACCAACCTCACCACGGACATGCTCTCACGACCGCCGGACGGCACACCTCCCCATCCTAGTACACCCTGAAGTCACTGGACCCTGGAAAAGTAACGCCATTGCCTTCCCTGCCTGATAGCCGAACACAAACAAATTCTAACATACAGACGACCAAAACCGCGCAAGGCGATTGGCTAATCGGTCTCCGTTGCTATGGCAATCGCCATTTCGGCCCCTCCAAATCTTCGATGCTTCGAGAAGGTCATTCTAATCCAGTCGCACCAAGATCACATTGGAGCATCATCGTACTGAAGGCATTCATCGCCAATATAAACGTCTTTGGCACTGTGTATGCAATCAACTCATCAATCACGCCCATCTCCATGAATCTTTTACAATTATATTGTTCCTCTTGCGTATTTCAAAACAGGAAAATTATTTTTCAATGCCTCCAAGCACCGACACCGCACATGGTGGTAGTACGAAGATGTACGCTTGTTTCGCCGGTGTGTGGATATGAAAATCTCGGTATACAAGAAACGTTTCTATAAAGCTACCCGTCACCAGCGAATTTAGATCGGCTCACCAAGAATGCAAACGTCAAGGAGAAATTGCTAATTTCAAGGGCCAAAATGGCGACCATACGGGGAGCTTGGTGTTACTTTCCCATGATCCAGTTACTTTAGTACACCCTAATCGTGGTTCAGAAGTATGCATTGGTTGCATCGGCTCATGTCGTACTGAACGAACCTTGACGAGATAAACGGGAAACTCCTTTTTGTCATTAATCCCAGAAAAATAAATGAATTGGGATATTGCTGAGACCACTAGCCCTGTGCTTTGGCGATTATTATCTGTAAATTACTGTCCTTTTTGGCTTTTTATTTTGCAACTGTGACTCTGAAATTCTGAGTTGGATGAATCCGAATTGTGGAAAATTTTCCCGGCGAGTGTTTTTCGGAGCTCACGGAACCGTACGTATAAAATACGAACCGGGTCCTTGTCTCTGACAGCGTCATTTATTAGGTGACGAAAGAGCACATCCTCCAGGGTCGCATGGCACTGCCTTTGGGACATCGCCACGCTTCCTGGAAGCGGTTCAAGTTGGCCAGAGGCACGTTGATCCGGAGCTTGGTGGGTGTCTCCTTGAAGTGGCGCAGCCGGCGCTGCCGCTGTGGTTCCTCGCACTGGGCCAGCGCCCAGTGGACGAAGAACAGTTGCTCGCCGGAGAGCCATTGCTTCCCCACGTTCACCCAGAGGTCCGCCACCGACTCCGAGCTGCCCACCATTATGGAGCGTAAGAACACCTCCAGAAGGGGCCGAAGCGCCAGTGTCTCCCCGAACCGGTCCAGCATGTGTCGATCGTACAACGTCGCGTTGTACTGTTTTGCCAGACATCGATCTCGACCGTGCAACCGGAGAAGTCGCTCCGGTTCATCGGGGAGCACCGCACGGAGCAAGGCGGTCACCAGAGGAGTTGAAACCTTGGCACGCCAGAGGGGCTCCAGTCCGTCGACGGTGGTGTCGAGCGCGGCCGAAAGCGCCGGTGACACGTGGACCACGTTGGGGTCTTCGAAGTAGTCGGCCTCGAGCGAGAAGGGGTCGTCCTGGTGGCGGGAGTCGAGCCCGTCGTCGGGACCGGGAGCCAACCAGTACGCGTTGGCCGACTGCGCGTGGAAGAACGCGTCCAGGAAGCCCGCCGGTGCCGGCCAGATCCCCCTACCCCGCGAGACGTTAGGCTTCAGTCCCCTGTGGGCAGATTCGGAGACCCCGCCGCGGTCGAGCCGGACCCGAAACACGGCCGAGGCTCGTTGCAGTCGCTGCTTCGGGTCTTTCCAGGGCAAGGCTTCGACTAGGCGCGCCGTGGCTGATCGGGCTTCGGCGAATATCTGCGCAGCGCGGCCCTTCGACTCTGCGGGAACCACGTAGTGGAGCTGTGAAACGATGGTTTCGTTCGTTCCCAAGTCGAGTCCCGCGAAAAAGCGAAATGAAAATGGATGAATTTGACTGACTAGGCGCAAGCAGCCCGCGAGCCTGAGTGGAGCACCCTGAGGCGCCGGTGACAGGGGCAGCAAGAAGGCCGCTTCGTCTGGTAGCAGGGGCGCGAGATGCACGAGGACCCGGTACCCTAGGTAGTTGAAGAGCGCAGCTGTGCTGGCGTTGGCCAGCAGCTCGGTGCTAAAGGCAAGCATCTCCGGGTCGTGCACCAGGACTTCGCGTCTGGGATCGGCCAGGAGGCTGCTGTCATCTCGGACGGCCGCCATGTACTCGGCCCAGTTCCAGTGCCGGGACCGCGGTAGGTCGCGTACGCGGATGAGTCGAGGCCCTCGAACGAACGAATCCCTGGGCACCGTACGCTCCAGGGCCTGTTCCAGTTCCACGATGGCAATGGCCGCGGATCTCCAATGCTCGTCGTCAACCCGCTGGCTGTCGTTCTGGCGGCCTTCTTCGGGCACCGGAAGGAGAGACAGCGCCTTCTCTACGATGTCCGCGTAGGACCGCAAGTCCTGCAGAGGTATGGTCAGCTGGTGCAGTCGCAGAGGAAGCGGTTTCCTGTCCAGCTGCAACGTAACGCGGCCAAAGTAGCGCCGCAGCGACACGCGGACCAGCGGGAACACGCCCAGGTGGAGGTCTACGAGTCCAGCCAGATCCCAGGGAGTGCGGTCCTGCAGGGCGGCTAGCGGTAACGGCCATCCAGAGAGGCCCACCCGGCGAAGGATTCGCGAGAGTTGTTCCCAAGTCGCCGGTCTGGTACTCCCCTCGCAAGCACGGAACAGGTCGAGGCCCAGGAGGGCGTAGTGGCCCGTGCAGCAGCCGCGGAGCAGGGATTCGGCGAGCGGCGGGAAGCCGTGCAGGGTGGCGTTGAGGCGAGTCACGAGGGACCCCTGAGCGCTGGCGGCAAATAGGCGCTTCTCTGGGACCTCCTCGGTGGTCCACCCGCTGGAACAGACCCAGTCGTAGAAGCTGCTGCAGGGCGTGCCACTGGAGAGGCGGTCCTTGAGGTACTCGGCCTCGAGCAAGCAGGGCGTCGAGTTGCAGCTCGGTGGCGGAGGCGGTGACGCGGACGACGACGAAGACGCCTGGCGCTGCCTGGACACGGTGAGCGAGAAGAGCACCGCGCCTATGCAGGACATGGCCCCGATGACGGCGATGGTGATCGCCGTGCGGTACTGCTTCAGGACCATGCCGCGGACGGAACAAGGTGTTCGGGAGAAGCAAGTCGATGGATAGGATGTCACGAGACCGATCTGCGAGCTTCAGCGCGTGGCGGTCCCACGTGCAATCCTGCTCGTAAACAGTCGTGGCGGCTCCTTTTTTTATTGGTTTAACTAGTTGATTTTAATCTAGTTTTCTTTAATTAGTTTAGTTTTAATATTATTATTGTTGGATGCCGGCAACCATTGCCATGGAGCCATGTCTATTTGTATGGAAAGTACGTGCAATTTCAAGCTCGCTAAAGTTACTAGGTCATGGCACCCAAAATTTTTGGCGCGCAAAACTCTCCTCCGGCCCTTACAGACGCTCGTTTGCCCAGACAACGCCTCCTCTAGAGTTGAGTAATGCGGATTCTTGGGCGCGTTGGTACTGAAACTTTGAGAACATAATAGGGCTTCAAGACAGGGACGAGAGTAGGAACGAGACAACACAAGGCCCAACAAAAGGAGCATATAATAGCTTCTCCAGAGCTCCACAAGACGGTGCTGACACCGGGTCGTTTTTTCTGGCGATTGCTGCCAGAAGTACACAGATTCCAAACATATGGGACATCGCAGGATATGGCAACCGACACAGAAGCTGGGTTGACGCCAAGGCCCGGCAAGCGCGGCGAGCAGTGCAAGGTCTCAGCCGGAAGGACTAAAAGGCGGCTGGAAAATTGGTGGGGTGATGAAAAATGTTTTTTTTTCTTGGCTGTTTTAATAGATTTTATACCGCCCGATTCAAATGGAACAGCCTTGAAATCATCATCATCATAACCATCATCATCATCTATTCTAGGCTAATGGCTAATCGCAACGCCTATGTCTAATGACTGATTGTGACTGATGGCGGCAATGAAGGTTCTCGTTTTAAACTGGCACCTGAGAGCACTGGGTCTTTTTGTTTATTAATTTATTTAAATACCTTCAAGGCCCGAAGGCGTTACAGAAGGGAGCGGTAATAAAAATATTGGTAAACACTCACGCTACCCATAAGGTGAACCACTGCGACAGCTAAGGTGTGATGTCGGCACCGCTGAGGTGTCATTTCGGAGCAGATGGACTGTATGAACGGTAAAGGTGCGAGCGCGCACCATTAATGTTATTATGAATCAACAGATGGTGATGGGATCGCATGTATCCAGACCTGTGCGTGAACGCAATAAATCGTGTATGGTGGCGCTTTGATACACTGTGGTATAAAGCACTTCAGTGTGGAATTTTTCTTTCTCCTGCAAATGGACATCCCTGGCCGTTCACGCGTGTTTCTCGATGCGCGAGCTTTCTGTGGAACGCCACCCGATTGCACAGGTTCTCGTGCAAAGGGAGCAGTTGCCTGCATTAGAGTTCCTGTATAGGCTCCCTACGGGAGCCAGAGTTGCGATTTCAGCCATTTTGAGATCCTAAGTTATGCGGGAAAGCCACTCCTCGCGCGTTGAAAAGCCGTGCTCCGTCGATTGCGGCCGTTCGCGTGACTGAATTCGGTGAATAGCGGCGCCGCGCGCGCCGCCGTGCATGGAAAACGGGAAAAGAGGAGAAAGAGGCAAAAGCGGGGGAACATATGGCGGAACTATTTGATGAAACGGACTGTCGATGGAACGTCTCAGTATACGAAACAATCTGTCGATGAGACGTTGTTCGACGAACTGATGGCCACCGCTCGGCAGGCCCGTTCAAAGCACGGAACTCACTCCTGTAGCTTTTGCTGCGCTCAAATGCCGCATTAGCGAAAATGCTTTGTTTCTATTGTTTCCATTATGAGCAGTCTCGTGTTTATGTTTCTACGGGCCGTCATGGTGTCATGTGACGTCAGAGTGGTCACGTGACGTCATGGCATCACGTGGCTCACGGTGTCCCCTGATGTCATTAAGCCGCGTGGCGTCACTGTGCAACGTGACTTGACATGACAATGTAACGTCATGATGTCAGCTGACACCAGGTAAAACGTGACATGTTAACGCAATTATGCGAAGTTGCAGGCGAGGTGAACAGAATAAACGATCGTTTATTCCGACCAGCTTGCCTGCAACTTTGCAATAATTGCATTAACATCACACTCTTTGGTGTTAGACTGGTGGCTCCACTGGAAATTGAGAGTTCCCATGGTTCCACTTCCATACCATACCCAGGCGGATTCAGCACGCACCAGTCACCTTGCTTTTTTGGAGATATGTGTTGGTCCTTTTTTCCCCCTGTTCTATCTCTCCAGAGATTATTACCGTTTAGGTGACGTTATGCGCGGCGTGTCGTGTCGAGCGGCGTGACGTCAATGTGGAATCTTTTGGCGGAGTGCCGAAAATGACCCGCGTCGACATGGATCGCGGTCGACTGCTCGAAACCCGCGAAGTGTCCCACTAACTGCTATCGGAGTAAAATAAAACCACAACGACGAGAGATGTGCAATATAACAACAGAAAAGAAACAAATCTGGATTAATAAGAAAACAAAAATATGGTTCAATGGCATATTTTAGATTGGGTGGTTCTATTATTGTGGTGATCGAGGTGGGTAGGTGGCTTGCTTTAGTTGCTTGCTTTAGGAATAAATGAAAAAGTACAGGTTAGTAAGTGAGGAACATCTAATTCATGACTATGGTCCGCACGGGATGAACAGTATGACGGCTCTAAAAACAGCTCGCTTTTCAGTGAATGATTTTGATGCTAAATCTTATGAAAAAAGGCTAGTCAAGACACTTTTCTGCGTAGAGCAAGATGAGAAAAGTTTAAAGTGGCTTTTATTAATGAAACACTTGATCCACGATGGTAGCTATACAAAATGAAACGTACGTGCACTGCGATTTTTAATTGATTTTATGTTATTCGTAAGAGAGTCTGGGCTTGGATCCCATACCTCACAAAGCGTATACTCAAGTTTGGAACGGACAAGAGTTTTGTCGAGTAAAAACTTTAAAGATAAAGGCACCATAGAAAAGTTTCGACCTAAATACCCAAGCATTTGATTAGCGTTGTTTACAATATAGTTCATATGCGTTTACCAGGGAAGGTTAGCTGTGGTATGGACGCCTAGGTACTTGTAGGACGTCACTTGTTCCAGCACACACCGTACAATGTTATAGTTGGAGTAGTTTTCACCACTGGTATGGCGGGAGATTTGCCTTACTTTGCATTCATAAGTATTAAGACGCATTTTCCACGTATCACACCAAGTGGAAATTTTGTTAAAGTCACACTAAAGTATGAAGGAATCGGCACTATTCTCCATTCACCCTTAAACAATATTGACTTCGAAAGAATTTGCAGCTTTAAATTTTGACATTGTTTATCTTACCAAAAGGAACAGAGAAACCGCCTCATTCTTCTGAAATATCGCGATTCCGTTGCGCGAAGAAAGGAACGGGAATATTTCGCGATTCGCAACCGCGTGATGGCGGCCACGGGAACCAAGGCGTGGCGCGCAATGGGTATAATGTACAGTCGACTCTCATTAATTCAAAATCTCTTAATTCAAAATTTCGGATAATTCAAACTAACATGCCAGGTCCCATCCTATGCGTCTCTGTAGGAGGAAACTCCTGATAATTCAAACTTTGCTTTATTCAAACAAATTTTCAGCCCCCCTCGAGTTTGAATTAATGAGAGTCGACTGTAATAGGTTGACAAAATGTGCCATTATGTGCTCAATCTAATGCCATATTTATTAGATACTGTCGTTTCAACATGAGTAACTATACGTCAAAAACCTCATGTCAGCGACAAAGTTGTACTATATTCAGTTTTAGTGGCGCCATCTGCCCGAGGTGAAAGAAACTATTCATTTTTTGCGCCTCACCTCGTTGTGCCGTTGTGCTACTATACGTCAGTCGAACTTCCTTGCAACAAGGCAAGCTCCTTGCTCTCGCCTATGCGGGAGCAAAGCTTTTCGTCCAGTCTGTTACTCGGTTTAATACGAAACGCCTATGCGGACTTTATGGTGCGCGCTCGCACCTTTATCGTTCATTCAGTTCATTTGCCCCGAAATGGCACCTTAACGACTCCCACGTCACACCTCAGCTGTCACAGTGTTTCACCTTACCAGTAGTAGCGTAAGTGTTTACTTTTTGTTTTCTTTATCTCAATCTTTCCCGACGAATGGGATGGCCGGAGGAGAGCTTTGCGCGCCATGAATCTCGGAGGCCATGCCAATTAGCATACATGATGCACGTGCTTGCACACAGGGGGCACCATGCTAGAACACTATGTGTTTCAAGGCACAATAGTATAAGAGCACGCGCCCATTAACCTCCGATACCATATTCAAAATGGACATGTATTTTTTTGTTTTGTGCGATATTCCTATGAACCCTGACGGGCACCCCAGTGATACAGGCATGACGAAATGCTTCTACAGCGTAAAGTTCGCATAACGTGTGTCGACGAAACGTGTGTCCATGAAACGTGTGTCCATGAAAAGTTGTCCACGAAAGGTAATTCCACGAAACGAGCTTCGATGAAACGATAGGAACTCGCTTTGGGCGGGTCAACGGTAGTGACGTTCTCACCTTGCCCGTGACCATGCATAGGAAGTTCGCGCTGGAGGGGGCGCAACCAAACAGTTGGTATTACCACAACACGTGCAACCAAAAATCAATCCCATTTTGTTAGACCACCTGAGACTGGGTGGAAGAAACACGACGACGTCTCAAAGAGACGTCGTCGTGTTCTTCCACCCAGTCTCAGGTGGTCTAACAAAATGGTAAACCTACACCAGCTCGCCTGTGCCCTTACTGTCTTTTTCAAAAATCAATATTCCCGGTCAAAATATTCTTTTTCCCGCTAAATTTGAAAGCAGGTGACGACCAACCTGAGACTCGATCCCAACGCGAGACATCGCCTCGCGCTACAACAAACATCGCTCGGAAAAGAAGCGGCCGCGCCCGGTGCATGCCCGCCACATCACTCACGTTTCCGAGGAAGTTCCCCAGCAGGTCCCTGCGGCGCCGTCGTCCCAGCACCGTGCTCATGGCCGGTATGAGCATGGGTGCCATGGTGAGCGGCAGGGCGGTGCCGGCGATGATGGGCAGGGCCGCCAGCGGGGCCAGGAGGGCCAGCAGCCCGGACAGGTTGCCCCTGCCGGACGAGGCCCCGGACACGCCCGCCAAGAGTCGACGCAGCTCCTGGCTCAGGCTGGACTCGCCCCGGGGGTCTGGGTCCAAGGACATCCGAGCCAGCTCCACTTCCTCACTTCCGGCAAACCGCGTTTCCGCCATGTTGATGGGCGGCGTCCGCCCCTTTCCCCATTTGTTTGCACGCAGAGGCTTCGTTAATGGCGTCGTTTTGGTGTGGAGGAAACTCATAAGCATGGCGAGCGGCTTCGTCGACGTCGGAACTCAGCAAGCACGACCGAGTCACCAAATAGCTCGAAGCCGCATAAACCCATGCCCTACCGCGCTTTTTTTTTTTTTTTTCGTTTTGCGGCGTTTATTTTGGGTATTTTGGCCGCCGAAAGGTTGACTTCTCCATCGCCAGCTCGTCTTAAAGGGTTGGAGCAAGGATTTTAATGTCGAAAGAATTGGCAGTTTGTATTTTTCATATTGTTTATCTAGGCTCAAGTATCAAAAAATCGCGTCTTCTTGCCCCGAAGTGCGAGTTGAGGGGATGGTATACCCCTCCTCCCTCCTCCTCATCCTCCCTCCTCTACCTGCTCTTTCTCCTCTCCTTCTCCTCCCTCCTCCACCTCCGTCCTCTCCTCCTCCTTATCCCTCCTCCTCCCTCCTCCTCCTCCCTTCTCCTGCAAGGGTACTGAGGGAGAGTATACCCCTCCTCCCTCCTCCTCACCTCGACATCCTGCCTGCTACCCCGCCACGGGGGCCACGTGGCCCCCGTAAGATCACGTGACCTCAGGGGGGGGGTCACGTGACCTCACGGTTACGCCGACGGCGACAGCGACGCCGCTCAAGCCGGAAACGGGCGCCTAAGAGCTGCGCTCTAAAACTAACTCGCGCAAGAAAATATGGTTTTCTGTTCTTCGTTCCATAGGCGACACAGATTAATTCTTGCAGGGGATTGGCCAAAGTCGGAAAATCATTGCACCGCCCCTTTGAAGGCCGACGTACAGAATTCTCTTTTGCCGAGAAGAAAACCGGTTCGCAGGTTCCCTCTCTTCATACCTTCTCGAATTATCTTCTCTCCCCCCCTCCCCCCGCCTCTCTCCACAGGAGCGAGTATATAGACGACGTCACGGAGCCACTGTACGCGTTCCCTTCCAGTGAATGCAACAAACAACAAACACTGTTCGAAGACATCCGAAATACGCGTATTATATTATCGACTCTTTTCACGCTTCAGCAACTGACCATGAAAATTAATATCTTGCTTGTGAACAAGCAGTAGTGCAGAACATTGCTCGGGTCACCAGAAAGCTGACTTCTGTTTAGACGGCGGACAAACCTCCGGGTTTGTGACGCGGCGGCGGGATTAGGCGAAGGACCTCGTTCCGAAAGTGAAACAGAACGCGGAGATCTTTCCAGTCTTCGAGAGACGTGCACAGCTCGAGCGGCTTGAGAAAATACTGCAGAGAGCAAAGTACAAAAGACAAAGAACTACATCTACAGTGCCCTGGATGCAGGGTATAAAAACAAAAATCATGATGATTTAAATCGTTATTTTTAACGTGATTATATCACACCGGTTTTGTTTTGATAATTCAAATCAAACCTTTCCCAGAAAAATCATCCCCATCCCCCCCCTCAAAAAAAAAAAAAGAAAAAGGAAAAAGGAAAGAAAAAGAACAGAAATGTTATAAGTATATATATACGTATATATATTTCGAACAAAGAAGGAAGAAAGTGATGGAAGTGCTGCTCCAAATGGCGTCATGAACGAAAGTCTACTACATCTTGCGCCAAAATTCTATTTTTGCTAAGAACTGCGCCATACGCCGAAACGGGCTTAACCAATCATTTTTTTATTGGTTTACCCTAATATTCGGAGAAGTAGAAGGAAAGCAAAATTGTACAATTATAAATTTCACAGCGTCCTACTCACGGTATAGTTTGTTTCGTCTTAGGTCAGAGCACAGTCGAAGGCTCGAACACATCCAACCACAAACACGTACTAAAAGCGCAAGTCACGAGACATTCGCGGCATTAGATTGGTTTAGCCGATGAAAGAACACGCACAAGGAGATGATGAAGGCCGCGATGCCACGCTTCGATGCCGCGAATCTACCGGCCAGAGCCGTTGACGCTGGGCATCAGCCGCTCTGACCGGATGATGCGCTGACTGATTTATCGCCGACATCGCCTAAACTTCCAGACGAAGTCGTCGGTGTCAGGAACCAAGAGTCCCGAGAAAACTTTGCAAAATAGTAGGATTGCCGATTGCGGCCACTGTGATAAAACAGAACCAGGGTCTTGTACTCCTGATAATATCACTCGATTCTCCTGTCTGCCAAATGGCTCCGTTCCGTGGCTGCAGTGTACCGTGGCACTTGCTCCGCTCGCGTCAACCTTCACCGCCTCTCACCAGCGTGCGCGCGCATCGAGCTTCACCGCTTTGCACCGGAGTGCTAGGAGCAGCGACTGACCGGGGAGAGCGCCTGGCTTAGCGCGACAGGCACGCAAATGATATGCTCAGGATTATTACGGGTCGACCTTCTTTATCTGAATTGTAAATTAATCTCTAATTTAAAAGAAAAAAAAACACAGAAAGAGAGAGAAGAAAACACGAGTTTATATATATATATATATAATTAATTAAAGACGGTAGTGCAGGGTAGTTCCCGAGCAGCTGTCGATCGAAAGAGCAGCGAACTCTGACGTAACTCTTGTTCCTACGCCACTAAAGAGCAGTGTCAACTTTGAAGCGCGAATGTAGGCTTTTATAATATTTTTGGATGGTTGCTTTTTGCAGTTTGTGATATTGGAGTCTTGAGTTTGGTACGGTCATTAAACTTACGGGACGCGTTTTTATTGGTAGACGTATTAGCGGATGCTGGTTCTTGCTGGCATTTTACAGATATCTTATATTTACGGGCTAAACGAACTACCGAGTGTAAAATGGAGAGGGGAGAGAGGATTTATCTCTATGAAGTGTCGTGCTATGATTCAATTTTCAATTATTTTTTAATACCCATTTTAAATGAAACCTACTCTGACTAGAACCTTATTCTTATCACAAACGGTAATAAGTAATATACTCGAGTATCAAAGAGGAACCCTTGATCACTATCATAAATGAACTCATTTAGATACTCAACACTTTTCCATTCTCAAGTGATGCGCTAACATATGTGGGATCTGCTCCGAAAGCATCAGTGGCCGCTCCTCCAATATTTTGACTGCTACAAAACCTGCTACAAACGGTCAAAATCCGCTTCTATCACTGCGCTCTTTATGCACATTTGTTTTGTATTTATATCAAAAAGTCATCAAGCAAGACAGCTTTATAGCATGCAGAACACGAATGAAATGTGGCGCTCTTCTGAGCAAATCACAGTGAGCTTTCTTTTTACCTTCCATTTCATTCGTCAGTTACGTAATATTTCATTACAAGGAAATTGGAACGCGACAGAAAAAAAAAAAAAAAGTAAGATTGCAAACGAATGAGGATGCGAAAAAAGGCTAACGAGGCCTTTTGTAACTAAAAATTCAAGCTTATTTTATATGGCAGAGTTCACATTAATAAAAACTTGTTTATTAAACAGTACTTTCAAAGTTTAAATTTGCAATAATTCTTCCTTCCGCATTGTTTTCAGTGATCGCACAGATTGATCAATCAATCTTCCATGTTTGACAATACATCTAATGATAAATATTTTTTTTCTGACTACGGTGATTTCAAGCAAATTAGTCTGATTTCAATAAAATAAACCTGATTTATTTGATGATGTCGACGCTTGATGTCGACAGGTTATTCAGTACCCGGCGTTTGAATCTACGGCAACGGCCACCGCACACGCTTACGGCATATGCGTTCAGAGTGGAGTTCGAACACGACATACCAAAGAAGCGCCGCGATCCACGGGGCATTCCTTGTCCAAGAACAGGCGCCGCGACTAGTACCAGGCCAGCCATCATCGTCAACATAGCGAAAGACGTGGCTTCCAGGCGTGCCCCCGTCCGTGCTCTCCAGGCGGTCGGGAAGTTCTGCCGTTGGGACAGGCGCCCCATGATATCTGCCAGCGACGTTACTCCAGCCTTCCGCGCGATGCCCACGTAACTGTAGCCACGGCTTGTTAGAGAGAAGCACGACCCGAAACTGTCCACTACCTCGCGCCCCGTGTCCACTGACGCAAAGAGTTTCCCGCCAAAAATGAATCGCGGACGCTGGCTCAATGCGCGAGCACTCAGGGAGGGTGTGACCACCGCTCCTTTTGTTATAATACCTCTCCACACAGACGTGGCAGATTTTCAGAATGTCCAACGGTATACCCTCCCTTTCCCTCTATGTCCAACAACTGCACGTTCCTAACAGACGTACAAAGAAACAGAGCGAGAAGCTAGCAGGGGTCTCTGCAGCAAACGGGGCCATATTGTAAAGACGTGTCCACTTTTTGCTCTCTAAACGAAAACAGCCGCAGCGTTACACACAAAGAGACGTCTGAAATAATGAGAGGTCTGAACGACGCCCCGCAGTGTCTGGCGATCGGATGAGTCTCGGTTAGCGCGTGGTCATGCACGGCGTGACTGGCTCGCCGGCGGTCACGGTCGATAGTGCTGGACAAAAGGGACAGACTGCAGGCCAGTGGGTCGACGACCATGGCCCTTCGCGGGGAGGGCAGGAACCGTTGCTCGGGCAGGAACGTCGCCGTCAACTGTGGTCATTGCAGCGTCGGAGTTCCGCCGCTCGTCGCGTGGTCGTCCGGCCCACTTTGTTCTGTGATGTGTTGGTGGGGGCGAGCGCGGAACGCGGACAAATGGGAGAGTGGACGTTTTTCGTCACGCCATGCTGATCCGAGTGACGTGCGTTTAAAAGAAGCACTGATATTTGCTGGACATACCGGTCTTTGTGCTCGGGGCAGACCATATACTATATCCGACCCATCTATGTTGCTCGGGTGTAGGAGACAGGAAAAATAAGATGGTTCCGGCCAAACGGACGTAATGGTCCCACTCCCGAATTCAAAATGAACATGGTCCCGACTCCCAAGTTAATTTCTGAAGCTTTGGCAACTTTGTCTTTCGATTTGAGAAAGCTAACGAACGATCTAGTTCTAGCTAACACGGGTAATGCAGAGCCATCCTCCTCAACAGGAGGACGGTTCGGAAAATGTTCGCGAGCATTCTTCTCTGGAATTCACGCGAAGACAAAAATAAAAATAAAAATAAAATAAAGGTTTGCGTAACTTTGTGACATTGAGCATGACCTTTTACACTGAATTTCATTTTTGGTGTCATGTCGGAGATAGCTCTTGTCCTTTCGGTTCATTACGCACCTCAGTTGGCTGGTGCTCCATCTGTCAGGAGAAAGGGTGCCATTACATTGCATTTTCCAAGCTGGACAAGTTCGCTTTGCATCGAGTTAAGTTTATTCTATGAAATTTTATAGATACTTTTTAAGGACAGTGAAATAAGCAAGTATGCATGACCTTATCTTTCACACTAGATGAAAATATCGATGCTGCTGAAGTTTTTGACCACAGCCTTCAAATCATTTACAATGTACGAGGTTCGATCAAAAAGTTCCGAGACTGATTCTGTAGCCTACAAACGAGGGAGCAATACGGCGTATGCGTGCGCTGCAGTCGAAGGCAGGTACCGTCCTGTGTAATTATGCCAAAGGGCGACGTTCTGTGAACACTTGGAGCTGCGCTACATGCGTTTTAGAGCGCAGCTCATAGGCGCCCGTTTCCGCGTATAGCGGCGTCGCCGTCGCCGTCCGCGTAACCGAGCGCGTTGCTTTATGGGACGTCACAGTACACCAATTCAATTCCCCGCTAAATTTAGCGAGGAAACTGAATTGGTGTGTAGGTGTGTGACGTGCCAATTATGTAATACTGTGCATTCAGTTTCTCCGCCAAATTTAGCGGTAAAACTAACGTCACATGACCTCAACACGAATTCAGTTTCCCCGCTAAATTTAGCAGGAAATTGAATTGGTGTTGAGGTCACGTGACGTCAAATTTCCCGCTAAATCTAGCGGAGAAACTGAATTTGTTCATGGGCGACGTGACACGAAGTCATGTGACGTCATTTTCCCCGCTAAATTTGGCGGGGAAACTGAATTGGTCCTGAGTTCGCGTGGCGACTATTTTCCGGCTAAATTTAGCAGGGAAACTGTGGGAGGAGGAGTGTATGGAGGAGGAGGAGGGTACGAGGAGGAGGAGGAGGGTACGGAAAGGAGGAGAGAAGGAAAAGGAGGAGGGGTATACTCTCCCCTCCGTACCCTCTTCCTCCTTAAGAGCTGCGTTGTAATTTCGCATTACAAAGATTTGTAAACGTCTTTCATTTTTTGTGACCACGTACAGAAGCAAAATGGCCATTTCACCCGGATCCGGACAAAATGGTCTCGGACAAAATGACCCCGGAAAAAATGGTGCGCAAACCGGAACAAAATTGTCCCAGGTAAATTTTGAGGCATAGTTTGCTTGCTCTTCGGAGGTTAGCAGATTGTCTATACTTGATGAAAATTGAACAGAGATGTTAACCTACATCTTGCAGACCCTAAGATGGGAACGATAAAATAAAGCATTTCAGGTCTACAAGATGTCGCTTATTACCAGGTCGCCTGCACTCTATCACCGCTTACGATGTTAACCATTTTAATGATTATCGAATCGATTTACAACACACTGCATGCCAGTAGCTGAGCCAAGGAGAAAAGCAAACAATAACAAATAATATACATGTACATTTATTAAATAATGTATTCTAAAATTTAACATATTTAGCACGAAAAGAAAAAGCTTATTCCGTACGTACACACCATTACAAATATGAAGAATGTGCATGCTAATTCTTTGACATCATCATTAGAGCCCTGCATATCCGTGGATTACCCGCGGATCATCCGCGGATATCCGCAGTAAACTGGAGGATGAGGATAAACATGAATCAGGTTTGGCGGATTGCGGATCGTGCGGATGCCAACGGCAGCGGTGCTGACGGATTGGAATCCGCGGGTTCGGATCTACATTTTTGCATAGGCGTCCCGTAAACGTATGCAACCGCACAGCCGTAGAGTGAATAAGTGAGTGATGTTATGTAACTGTTGTCATCGAATGTATTACGGGAGCAAACTACTCCTCCAGATAAAAGGTGTCATTCGGGAGAAAATTGTTCTTTACGTCAAGAAAGATTTGATTCTCACCAAAGATCGCTTTAGAACGTTCTATCTGTTGTCGCCTTCACGGCATTTCCAAGATCCTGATTCCGCTCTAACTACCTCCAGCAATGACCAAGGCAAATTAACATGTACTATCAAAATACGAGAAGATCTCAGGACCGAGAGTTAAGTATTTTTTGCTAATTCACTTGCATGTGACTATGATATCATTTGCCTGGCGGAAACGTGGCTCAATGAAGCTTGCACAAGCAGTTCCTATTTTTCAGGTCAGTTGTCTGTTTTTAGGGCAGACAGAAATTATAATGAATTGGTCAAATACGGGGATGCTGTTCTTATAGCATGCAAGTCTACATTTTATCCATTTAGGCAAAACGACCTTGCGACGTATGAGGAGTGCGTTTGGTTGGAAATACCGGCGTCAGACGGCTTGAATCTACCTGTGTCTGGCTGTCACTATTTTCCACCCGAATTCGGATGTTAGCCATTCTTCGTAGACCATTTTGCAGACCTTGGGAACCGAATTGATTTCTTAAAATACAAAGTGCACATTTACGGTGATTTTAATCTTCCAAAAGTAGACAGTCTTTCAGACCTTACTGAGAGTAACTGTGCTGCAATACGAGAGAAAGCACAGTGCCTGACGCATTTTAACAATTTTAACGGACTTTATCAGCATAATATGATTAAGAACTGCCCTGATATTACGCTATCTAGGTTGTATCGGTGCTCCCTTAACCTGTGGGCCATTGTCCGAAACGACAACTTCTGAAATTCCGTGTCGAGCGAAGATATACTTGCAGTGTGTCACCACGACCTGTGCGGTCGTGTTCTCCAGGCGAGCGACTTCTCGGTACCTGGAGAAGATAGTCGGTCGCGATCAACCACCACTGTTCCTTCTGGTAGAATGAATTCATGGCCACCCATTGCCAAGGTCTCTCAGGGAATTCGGTTGGTTTTAGCGGCCATCTTTCTGTTCGTTGATGCCTCGACGCAACTGTGACAGCTCTTAACTCTTTCTTCAATTCCTTTCGTCATTCCTGGCCACCACATTGTGTCTTTAGCTCGCGCCTGAGTCTTATCAGTGCCAAAGTGTCCCTCGTGAAGAAGACGCAGAATTTCAGATCTGCAAGATGTTGGCACGAAGATACTAGCTGCGAACATGAGCAGATCGGCTTCGATGGTGAACTGGTAACGGAAGGGGTAGAAAGGCTCAACTTCGTTGTCGAGGTAACGCCGGCAGGGCCATCAGACATGCCGAGTCCGTTTCCTGGCTGTCTATCAGCCACTGGAGACTGGAACTGGCCGCTGGTATGGTTGACCTTACTAAAGAAACGAATGCCTCAACCTCTTGTTCTATTTTACGATAAGGAAGGGACATTTAAGACAAACAGACAAACAGGCCTGTCTTGTCTGTTTTGTCTTAAATGTCCCTTTCTCACGTAAATTAATAACCAACGCGCTCAACCATCTACACCTCTTGTTCTAGTTCAGATGATTGAGAGTTTGTCGGCGGCAAGAATCTCCTTTCCTGGAACGTATAGGCTATATCGCAGCTGCATCTCATGATGCGCATGCGCATTCGCTGAAATCGTGGAGTGAGGTCGTTTAATGACTTGAGGAAAATAGACTCACGAGTGGCTTAATGGTCAGTCTCTAATTTGTACTTTTTCTCGACGAGGTAGTCGCCGAATTTCTCGCTCGCCCACACTGATGCGAGGCAGTTCTTTCTCTATTTGTGCATAGCGTCTTTCTTTATCAGTCAGCAGTCTCGAGGCGTAGGCGATAACTTTGAACCATACCACCGTCTTGACGTTGACGGAGAATGGCACTGAGTCCAAACAATAATGCATCTGCAATCACTACAATTTTTTTTTTTTGGGGGCGTTGTAGATAACAAGGACCGGTTCGAACGAAAATACTGTTTTCCATTTGTCGAAAGAAATAAGACGTTTTGCTGAACCGGTCCCCAGACGAACTCTTGCGTTTTAGAGAGCATCGAAGTGAGTGGCTCAGTATTTCAGCAAAGTTGGCAATGAACCGAGTAAGATAGGTCGCCATTCCAAGGACTCTCTACAGCTCTGTCCTCGATGTAGGTGGTGGCATGTCCATAACCGCCTTGATTTTTGAGAGGTCGGGTCGAATTCCCAGGCTACCTATTCGGTGGCCGAGATACGTGAGTTATTGTGTCCCGAACAAACATTTGTCCTTATTGAGTGTGACCTCTGCACTGAAAATCCCCTGGAGTACGTTTCGCAGTCGTTCGTCGTGTTCTTCTTTGCTGGAACCCCAGATCAGAACATTGTCCATGAGGCAGATGACGCCGCTGACTCCTTCGAGGATGTTTGACAGTTGTTTTTGAAAGTGTTCAGGAGCAGACGAGATCCCGAATCGGAGTCTGTTGAGGCAAAATCTTCTGAAAGGCGTGATGAATGTGGTGAATTTCTTGCTTTCGTCTCTTGGGGGAATCTGCCAGAACCCGGAACTAGCGTCGAGTTTGGAGAAGACTTGAAGGAGGCCAAGAGTATGCTCGACGGACGGGATGGAAGTCGACGCATATACGCACTGCTCCAGTCGACTTTGGTACGATCACCTATGCCTAACGGGGGAGATGACGCCAATGTCCTCCATTGAATTTTTTTTTTTTTTTGTCTTCTCATAGAGAGGGATTGGGACACGACGAGGCAAGCTTAGGGCAAACTAGAGTGCCTTCAAGTGCGCTTCGCATAGAGTGATGCCAACTGCCTGTTTCCCTTTCCCACACCCTCTTCCACCGCCATTTTGTTCCTCTCATTGTTTCCCCGTGCGCCGGAAAGTGGCCTTTGTGTCCATCGGTCCTCCCATCCGAGGATGGGGGGGGGGGGGGAGGGGTAATGCTATTCCTCCCTTTGTGGGTTCCACAAAGCTGCTCCGAACTTGTGAGATAAGGTATCGCCGAGAACCAAAATGGCTGCTGGTTTGTCGGCGAGCGGTATTACAAAGGGTGGCATCACCCTAGCAAAGCGCACATGAAGGCTCCCTAGGGCAAACGGTCTTGCGTTCTCCTGAAGCTGCAAGTGGTATTCACCAAGGAACTTCCCCAACCCGTTAAACTGCTGATGGAAAATTGACTTTCGGATTTACCGTAGTTTCGACTTCGTTGATTGATGAAAGCAGCTAAAGATGAACAGTCTTAGCTTCTAGATAAGCCGGCAATAGCCGGCTTATCTAGAAGAGGTGTGGTAACATCCCTGAGAACGTTGATGTCCTGCTCGGACACCCTGTCTTTGTACGTTATTGCGAGGCGTGCAACACCTTCTATCGCCAGCGTTTTTCCCCAGTATCGGCCGTGATTCAAGTTTGTTGAACACCGCTGGTGGGATTACAGTTTCGTCCACGCCTGTATCGTGAATTTGACTGACTCGGACTTGACTGATAAATCCACCTCCCGATTATTCGCTTGCGGGTATGTCACTATTCCAAGGAACCCGAGGTCAGAACCTGGAGCCTCCACGAAGTCTACATTTTTTATAATATGCATACCTCGGAAAAGTGTCCTTCTCTATTGACAGTTATTGCGTGCTTTGAATCGCGCTAAGCATGTAGTGCGCAGATGCGGGTCTCTCCCACACCTTCGGCATGATGTTTGACTATCGAACGGAACGTTCAGCGTATACGTTGTTGGCATGGGGTATGTTCCCAGTATCTTCTATCATCCGGACCATCGCGTCCGCTTGTACCGAGGGTTGGAGTCAAATATCTCGCTTTGTCCAATGACGAAATCTTGTGGACGTTAGAATTTCGATGATGGCTTAATTCCTCCTATTTACGTACGTTTTCTGCTTGTCTGGTTGTTTGCAGTACTGTCTGAAGCGTTAGATCGACATTAAAGGACCCATGAAACGAATTTTGGACTGCAATAAATCAATTTATATTGGTATTTTACTAATAGCACATCGTTCAGTGGGCCAAAAGAAAAAAAGTAGAAAGTCAAAAGCCTGACTTTCGGTACGAAAATTTGAAAACACAGCGGACTATTTCGTACCTCCTTTCCTTCGTAAGCTCGCTGCCTTTTCTCTGTGATACATCCGCGGACCCCGCAGCGCGTCATCGGGCCCCCGCAGCGCGTCACCGGGCCCAAACGAACGTCACACGACACCGGAGCTCACTTAATCCCTTCACCCCTAAGCTGACATTGTGGTGGAAGCTACGCGCTTGCCGGACCAATCAGCCGCCTCCCTTTCACCACCTGACCTCATTCTCTGCGCGTGGGTATGCGCGAGAGAGCGTGATCACGTGGCAAAAGTGTGGCTGGCCCAACGAGCACGTAGCTTCCACAGCACTGTCAGCTTCGGGGTGAACGGGGTGGGGAAAGCAACTTTTGTCTGAATTTTGAGCGACGGCTAATCTTCTAGGGGGAGAATGGATGTGTCCGGATTAGACAAACGAGAGTCCGAGCAAGAGGGGACTCCCCTTTCCGTCTTCTTGAACTGTTTGGTAGAATGCGCGATTTATGAGTTGAGGAGGAAAGCTAAACAGGAAAAAGTTAGAAAAGCGTTTCATGACTTCTTTAAGCTGCAGTTTTGCAGCGGTCTCTCACCATTTGCTCCATGCCGGTTGCCATAGTCGCAAAATTTTTACAGAGCTGGAAGTGCCATTGCGAACCTTCGATTGACTCGTTGTCTTGTTGGCCTCTCATGTTAGAGCGCGCCCGCTCGAAAATAGTGTTCCGCTTCGGGATGAAGTAGCTATCAATCTTTTGCAATACGACGTCAAACTTCTTGGAATCCACTGTGGACAGCTGGAAAGTGCTGAGAACGTCCTGACTGATCCCCCATAATGCAGAGGAGGGCGTCAATTTGGCGCTCCTTAGTTTGTTGCGCAGAGGCCCGAAGCTGTTCGGAAACGCTCGAAGCGTTTTTTTCCACTTGGATTACTCATTCAAAGACGTAAAGTACACTTAAAAAAGTTCCCAAAGAGGTTACCGAAAGGGTGGAGCAACCAACTTTACACTCTCAATATGGTGTATAAGTCTGTTAATCCACCCTTTTGGAAACCTTTAAAAACTTTTTTTTTTTTTAAAGAGGCGGCTGATTGTAAGCGATGCCATCGAAGCGGTAGGTTGTGAGCTGGCTTCATCCATTGCCTACCTTTCTCTGCGGTATGAGGCGCGAGGGTTCCTCTATTTCTGACATCATATTTTGCGTCATCGCTCTTATTTACACAAGTATAGCCGGTCCTGGCATCGTTCCCATTACGCCAGCATTCGATAGATCTCTGGCGCCCGTGCAAGCATGAGCCCTTCTTCGTCTTCCGCAACTCGCTCGATCTGGCCACCAGGCGTGACCAGCCCACACTAAAGCCCCTTGATGAAGGCGTTTTTTACAAGTAGCGCCAACCATTGTTGCGGAAACGCGCGAGACACGTGCCACGAGCGGGTGTCTCGCCGCCATTCGCTTCCAAGAGCCGCTCATTTCAGTGGTGCGCCGCCATTTGCTTCCAAGGGCCGCTCGAGACACGGGCCACGTGCGCTCGCGCATTTGACGCTACTTGCAAGACAAAGAGAAACATATCGAGGGGCTTTAGCCCACACTAGCCCACACCACACAGTTTCCGCTGGCGGTTCGGTGCGTGGTTCCATCGGCGCGTGGCGGCGGCTTTTTACCGGGCGCGTAGGCACGAAGATTTTGAGCGGGTCAGGCCCAGGGGCGGATGCAGGAATTTCCTGAGGGGGGGGGGGGGGAGGTCAGGTGTTGGTCAGCGTACCATATGTTTAGGAACCCCTCCCCTCTCCTTCGTTTTATGCCCTAAATTTTACACATGCAGAAATCAAGAGGGGGTTAGGACATCCGGACCCCCCCCTCTAAATCCACCCCTGGTCAGGCCGGTTTTGTGACAGTCAGTAACAGCGGTTATTGGCCTTTGTCTTTGTAAAATATGCTTACAAAATATATTGCACAAGTGGAAACACCTTGCTCCGCAGCGCTAAGCTATTCAAAATTTCCAGCGCACAGCGCACGGAATAGTAGCGTGAATGCGGTCCCGAGCCGTTTGTCGAACCGGTTCGGAACGATTCTTTTGTTTCGCTCCGGTTCAGGTGCAGCTCCAAAATGGCGGCGAACATTTCTGTTCGGGTTCTGTTTCGTTCAGGCAAAATAAGCGGTTCAATTCCGGTTACGGTTCAGTTACGTTTACGGTTCAACACCCTAATCCGCAAAAAACGCACAAAAACAAACACAAAAAACGAACATAACTAGTGATATAATTAGCATGTAGTGATTCGTGAAAGCAAATTCCACTAAATCAACAATAAGAGAATAAGAAAGAAGAATAGCAGCGACCTTTATCCCTAAGCGTTGCCCTAAGTTTTATACATGGACTGTATTTACGTTCAAATTTGTTCAAGTTACGTTGAAATTGGGAGCGAAGAACACGCTGTTTATGAAGTATCATATCCTACTCTACAACGTCAGCATGCACCACAAAGAGTATCGGCTTGAGGTAACTGCACAGGGTGCCCCCCCCCCCCCCCCAAAAAAGATATTTACAGGCAGGACTCCGAACCGGGGGCAGGGGGCGGTCGCCCCCCAACATTTTTGCACAGGGGGCTGGGCCCCCCACTTTTCGACCGCTTACTCTGAAATCAAATTTTGAAATAAAAAAATATATAATCTACGGTGATATTACATTTTGCGGCGTTGATTATCCTTATCCAGCGGACACATCTTCATGAGTCAGGGAATTAACTGTGGGCACCTCTTACGCGGTGGTTCGCTGAACCGTGTTCAGCGAAAATCGAGAAGCGCTGTGGGTCGTCTGCTCTGTTTCTAGCAGACGACAAAGCGAGGGTGTGCTCGCAGCCGCGAAGAGCGAATCCGCCACATGGCGCATGCGCGAAGTTTCGGACGGCGCCTCGGCTAGAGTGCCTTCATACACACGCGCGCTTTTGCTTGAGTGGTGACATCTCAGCCATTTTTACGCCCAATCGTTTTTTTATGCAGTTTGAAGTGCGCGCAATCCGGTGTCAATCAGCTCGAGCGCGTAGCTTTGGCTAATGCAGAGACGCCATTTTAGCGCCCAGGTCACGCACCGAGTGCGCGAGAGCGTCACGCGCTGAACATTCAGTGCAACAATGGATGTCTTCACCCTGAGACAGACAGACATGTATGCACCCTATACTTTGTTTCAAACTTAGCCTGCAACGCTGTGAAAGCTTTTGGCGCGAGCGTGGGGCTTGATCTCGTTGATCATTTGCACGCACTCGCGCAAACAAAACCATAGATGAAGCCACGCGCTCGCGCCAGTAGCATTGACAGCGTTGCACCCTAAGTATGAAACAGAGTATAGGGACGGCTAAAGCCCCTCTATCGTGGATAAAGTGGCGCCATTCATTGTTGTAGAAATGCTCGAGGCACGTGCTGCGCGCCACTTCTGGGAAATTCATGGCGTCTGAAATCTAGCGCAGTGCTGCGCTGTGCTGCCATGATCTTCCCGGGGCTGCACGCTGCACGTGCCTCGTTCATCGACGAACCTTGCGCTACTTTTGAAACACGAAGGGGCTTTAGGGACGGCCGCCGCTGTGCCGGAGGCTCTCCGGACGCAACAACGGCAATGTCTAAAAAACAGAAAGGCCTCTCCGAGTTTTGGGAGAGCTCATCATTAAAGCGTCCACGTACAAGCGATGCCTCGACCTGTAAGTCAATTTCTTCAACTGATCTTACTTTACATTGTAACTGATGTCTTGTGTTGGCTGGCAATGTGCACAATTTTTCTGAAATATATGCATGTTGACTTCATGATGTTTACGCGAGTTCATAGTAATTTTGAAGTTCATTTATTTTGCCTCATTTTACTTGTTTCTATTCCACCACTTCCACATTCTTTTGTATACATATTGTCATTTCCTCTACGGAGAGACATCGCCTTTCCTAACAAACTATTTCAATGGCTTTGTTCGCGCTTTCGTTTTCGTACATGCATTTTGTATTTTTTCATGACACATCGCCCGTATACATTCTTTCACAACCTGTTTTACGATGTAAGAGGTTTTTCTCACACTTGTTTGTGTTGATGGACATGTCATCGCCCTCAATTTTATGAACTTGAATGTCGTATCTTTTGTTACACATCGCATAGCATTGTATTTATTCTTTTACTTATCTTTAAAAACTGCATTATTTTTGCCATTGCCCCGCCACCTTCCCCTAGTGGCTTTTCCCCTAGTGGTTTTTCAAATTTACTTCACTGCAGGAGCGAATGCTGAAATATTAATAAACATGTTTTTCCAGCTTTCGAACCCGTTTCATCATTTGCGCAGTCTGCGCACGCATTCCTTACTTCTGAAACTATTTTTAGTGTATACCAATGCAGAATAAACGAGGATACAAACATGTGAAATAAATACGAATAAATATAAACAAAAATAATAGACGTCAATAAAATTATACCAATTAATAAAATAATAAAATAAAAATATATAAAATGGCCAGATATGAGAAATAAAAAGAAAACAAAACGTACAAAGCCGACAGACGAGATCAAGAAGCTTGCGGGTATAAATTGGTCGCAGTTAGCACAGGACAGGGTTAATTGGAGAGCTATGGGAGAAGCGTTTGCCCTGCAGTGGGGCGCAGACAAGCTGATGATGATGATGATGATGAAAATTTCGGCAGTACTTGCCCCCCCCCCCCCCCCCCCCACTCCCGTGATGAGTTCCGGAGTCCCTGTTTACAGGGCTTTTCCATAGCAAAAGTAAACGCCGAACGCTCTATTCTCCGCCCAAAGGTAGCGCTAGAGGTCCGAACCAGATACCAAAGTTTCAGCATGAAACGATATTTTATTCAAAAAGTTATGATTTTCTGAAAATTTCAATGTTCGCCCGTTTTGGGTTTCTGGCGCCGTAGAGCTCCATGTATTCGAGAGCTCTGTCGGTCACCATTTTCCCATTGAAATTTTCAGAAAATCACTTTATAACTTTTGAATCAGATATGGTTCGTGCGCTGAAACTTTCATTGGCATCTGGTTCGGACACGCGGAGAATGTGCGTTCGGCGAAGCGTAGTTTATTTTTGCGGTGTAAAAACCTGTACATTTTTTTCGGGGACACCCTGTAGATGGTGCCGACGTCCAGCTGGCGCAGAGGTAGAGCTTTGGGCTGCCGACCGAGAGGTTAGTTTGGGTATTTGGGGGATGAGCATCCACGTTGTCATGGTAACCAAACCGGTTGTCCACACGCCATGCTACGCGAACGTACGTACTACGGACGGACAAAAAAAAAGCATTCTACGCTTAAAAAAAATATATATATATATATATATATATATTTATACCTTTTGCCGAATCTGTTAAAGTCAGGAGAAAGCGTCTTTAGTAGTGATGCAAAACTATCGATATTATCGATAGTGTCGGCAGCATTCATCGATACTATCGATAGTACTATCGATAGTTTTTCGATAGTCGACTATCGACAGTTTTTCGGTAGTCGACTATCGATAGTCTTTTACTATCGATGGTCAGATTGCTTGGCGACTATCGATACTATCGATAGTTTTGCACCACGAGCGAACACAGCTGCCGCACCCGCCGCTCGCCTCCCTTCCTCCCCTCTTCGCTCAAACTCCCGTCTTCGTCATCACTGAAAGCTGAACCAAAGTTGGGATGGTTCAGCTTGGGATGTTAGGATGCTTCAATTTCCCAACCAAAATTAGGAAAGTTGAAAAAAAAAAAATCGAAAAAAAAAGAAGAGGGAGCGAACGAAGTGGAAGCTCCCGTCCCACCTCTTCCCACTTTAGTACAACGAACGCTGGTAGGGAGAGGCGACCTCCCTCCACCGTTCGCTCCGCTGAAGTGGAAAGGGGCGTGAGTGAGCTTCGTCTCGACCTGTAAAACTATCGATAGTAAACCGTCGACACTACTATCGATAGGCTTACGATAGTCGACAATCGATAGTTTTCCGATAGTCGATTAACGATAATTTTCCAATAGTCGACTATCGATAGTACTATCCATAATTTTTCAATAGTCGATTTTCGATAGTCGACTATCGATAGTCACTATCGATGGTTTTTTTTTACTATTGATAGTCAGATTTCGGGCGACTATCGATACTATCGTTACTATCGATAGTTTTGCACTACTAGTCTCTAAACATACTGCGACGCTGCGCGTTATTTCCACCAGATGCGCAGCGCTCAAAAAAGGATCCCACCCGCACCCTATCCCTAAGTTTGAACGTGCGGCGAGCGCAGACTTTCCCCACCTCCGCGAGCCGGCCTGGCGCAAGTCGAGCGCGCACGATCGTCTAAATCCTCTACCGTGTAATCTGGCGCCGCGCTCCTAACCCCCGCAGTAGCCACGGGCCCTCCCTGCGGCCCTGCTGACTCCACGCGTCCGCGACGCCAAGCGCGCGCTTCAGCGATCCGCGATCCCGGGCCTTGCACGCGACCACGCTCAACAACCACAAGTCGACCCACTCCGAAAGGTCGGAAAGGTATCCTCCCGCCAGGGAAGCGCGCGGGGCTCGAGTCCACTGCCGACCCCAGGCGCGAGCCCCAGAGAGCAGGGAGGGGAATGAGCGCTCACGTGACGAGCGGATACGGGTTGGGGGCATCGGGATGGGGAGGGGGGCAACCCGCTCCCGATGACGTGCGGTGATCGATCTGACCGACTGCGAGCCCTCCGCGCCGCGGGGCGACATCTGCAGGGGTAGCGGACTCCGGGGGCCGCAGCAGCCGAGCTCGTGGCAAAGGAGGTGTCGGCCCGTGCCTGCCCCACCGTGTGTCGACGCGCCCAAGCGGGGGCTCCACCACCATGCAGCGCAGCAGCGACAGCCGCCCGACGAAGGGGCCCAGACCCCGCTGAGAGCCGCCGCTTCGGGGTTATACGCCGAGGGCCACGGAGCAGCTCGGGGTTCGTCGGGACCCCCGCGCGGGCGGCCATCTTGAGCGGGAGTGCGGCGCCCGTGCCCTTCAGGGTTCCCCATGGAGACGAAGGAGCGGGACGATGCAGCGTAGACGATGCGCGGTCGGCTCTGCTTGGCGCTGCTGCTGCTCGTGCACGCGGCTCTCCCGCTGCTCGCCGAGCCCGTGAGCCGAGCCAAGCGGAAAAGGGGTGAGCATCCTTGCGGGACCGAGAGCTCCCGGGCCTCCGGGCCTCGTTGCGTCCGCCGCCGCGGTCTGCGCTCCCGTGCCTCACCACAAGGGCCCGGGAAACTTGGCGGACTCGTTCTTTAGGGAAAAAAGAAAACTCCCGCGTCGTTTTGGCTTTCCCGAAGCCTTCCCGCAAAAAAAGAAAGAAAATCTCCGACCCACCCCTCCCCGACTTGAACGAATGCTGCGATGCTGCATGTGAACGCGAGTCCGTCTTTTCCTCATGCTCCCGCACTGCTGCGCGAGCTCAACGGGGAATTGTAGCCCCGACGCCACCGATTTCCGTAGTTATCAGCTCGCGCTCGCGGCTTTCACTCTCATCAGAGAGAGGATGAATGGGCGACGGAAGGTGCAAGATCGCAGCCGAGCCTGCGCGAAGAAGCGACCAGATCGAGCGAACAGCTACAAACTCTTCAGCTAGCATGTTGCTAGGAGAGTCGGCCGACCTGGTGCGACTGATTGGACGGGATTTCGTTGCCTTTTTTCTTCTGTTCCCCTCTTTCGTAGGGGGTTATTGGATGTCCGCGGTCGATTTCGGCACGACTCGCGTGATTGGGGGCGCGGAGTGCCGTTCGAATGCCTGCGCTCCTGAGCCTGCGAGGGGTGATTGGAAGCGTGAGCAAAAAGCCGCAAGGCTGCAAGGCCGCGACGACAGTTCTCCTGTCAGTGCCTGGCACTGTGCCAGCGAGCGCCCCGTCGATACGCAGCTGGGTACGAAGCAGGGGGGGGCAGTGTGCGCGCTCCCTTGTCGAATTGTGTATAATGCGAAAAGAATGAAGATGTGTAAGGACAAACAGTGTGTCTTGGCCCAGTTTGAAGTTTTCAAAGCTTGGGTCAGCAGCATGCCCATTCACCTCTTTGTTCAATTTAAAGAGAGTTTTGTCTGTGATGGAAGGATAGGAAAAAATGGAAAATATGTTGGAGAACGAAATGTATTAATTGCTGCCAAGTAATTAATGCTTGGGTTCACCAGGATGTTGGGAACGTAACCTTCACCATGGATTCTCTTTGTCGAAATTCCAAGACAGTGTTGCATGTGATGGCAAGATTAGGAAAGGCGAGAAAACATTACTTGAGGACCGCAACTTCCTCGCTACTGAGAGGTTAATGCTTAAGACCGTCCTGGAACCTCACCTTTTTTAAACAAAGCAGAAGGTACAAAAGTTACACATTGCAATGTGGTTTACAAGAAATTGAGATATATGTTGCACCGGGTATTATGCTGGACGCAACAAGCGATCGCTTGATGAACACCATAAGCTACACTTTTCCTCCAAACGACTTGAAAGTGTTGGTAACTGCTCATGGAGTCACATGAAAAAACTTTCAAAATGATGAGCAGATTCGCCCATGTAACTGATTTCCTGACATTTGGCAAATATTTGTGTGTGATGTATATGCATGCTGCAAGCATGGGTACCATATAAAATTTATTTTGCTCATCATGGCTCAGAGTGGCAGTGGCTCACACTTGTGCTGATGGATCATTTTGCTTTAAAGAAAGCTTGTTTACTTATGAAGGCTATCTCATCATTCACCCAATCGAAAGTAAGAGATTCTATCATCACCTTTTTTACTTTCCAAATGGTAAGTTTAATGGTCAGTTAGCATTTTACAGAGCAGAACAATTTGAGAATCGACCTTCCCTGTGCCCGATTCTGACCAGAGCAATAATATATATGGGTAATATCAGGAGTGCTAAATTGCAGAGCTAGTTGTTCCTGTGAGAACAGGGACATGCTGGTGCACATGACAAAAATACCTGTCACTGCCTTATTTTCTTTTATTTCATGATGAACATCTGCAGGCTGTTGGTATTAAAGTATATGTCAAAAGCATAACGTGAATTCTACATAAGCATTTTTTCTTTAATGTATGCTGTTATAGAGTGGATCGATGTGGAATGGTACTACATTATTTTAGGTAAAGCATGAACACGGGGAGCACTCCAAAATTTGTATACACAAAGGAGACCATGATGAATCTGTATTCGTCCACGACACTCGCCTTTTCATGAGACATTTTTGAAACTTCGAGCTTCGTCCGGGACATACTTTGTTTGCTAGGCGACATAGGGCTATGTGTTAGGGCTATTAACTACAGCATCACATGAAGTTGGAATAGCTTCGCTAAAGGTATGGAAGTTTTGACTTCGATATGCTTGTGGTGTATGACACTGGAATTCACTTATTGTTCCTGCATTTTAGCCTTCCTTTTAAACATATGTTTAGTGCATTCTTACTCCACATGGAAGAGTTTCACAGTGATTGCTTCCCTGTCCTGTAAATGTTAAAATTCTTTTTTATAACTATTCAAGCTTGTTTAGTTTTATTTCTGAGTAAGTCAGATATTCATAAAAGTAAAACCGAAAAGCCATTTTTTTTTTATTTTGTTCATTAGGAAACGGTGTGCTTGGGGGTTTTTGTTTTCTTCCTTTTTGTTTCATGATCAGCTGACATTTAAAGGCACCAGCAACTTTTGTCAAAGTTTTTCATGATGTCTTTCGCACAGAATAAATTCCAGATTTCTAAATTGTAATATACATTTGCTTAGTGCTTGTTCTTTAAATGTTTTATAGTTTCTGTGCAACATTCAATTCAATGTACGGCTAGTCCACTAACAGCGATCCCTACCGAGAAAGAATGAAGTAATCATTTGCATTTTGACATAAGATGAAATAGGCTAAGAAAAGACAAAATATTGACTTGAATTGATACATACTAGTAGCAGCTTCTGCTTGTTTAAGGTTTTTTTGTTGTTTTTTTAAGTTTTAGAAGACCACAGTAAGCCGTGGCAGTAAAGATGACAATTCTCATACTAGCCTAATTGAGCAGCCAGACCTTGTACCTCTGTGTGCTGTTTGTTTGTTAAATGTTACAGCTTAATTAAACATTTTGTGCATAAAATAGGAAGCCAAACAATATGCCTTTGATATTTCACTTCAACTGTAGCTGCTTATTTGTCTAGAGTATTGTTGAGTTAGTAACATAAATAATGTACTAAACCAAAATATTAGAAACGTATATATATTTTCTTGAAAAACACAATTGCCATCATTTATTTCGTTTTTCACAGATATTCAGACAGAACATTGTGGTTAAAAAAAATAAATGATGCGACCAATTTTTTTTTAGAGTCCTCATTAGTACCGTAAAATACTGAGCATCCGTTGATGTTCCAATAAGCACTTCAGGTGAAAATCAGTCCATTTCCAGCTGGATTATGGAACTGGAAATGAAACAGTCCAGTTGGATCTCCAGCTGGATCCAGCTGGAATCCAGCTGACTGCCTCATTTCCAGTTCCATAATCCAGCTGGAAGTGGACTGATTTTCGCTTGGGACCCCTTGCTACTTTTGAAACATTTAAAAAATACCGTAGAATACTGTGTATCTGCCCATTCCACATTAAGTGCCCATATCCAAATTTCTAAGATCTGAGAAAATATGCACAGTACATTCATATGTAAAACTGATGACCGGACAAGCGCCCATTCCCCATTTTTTCATGATTATCTTTAAATTTTGAGTGGGTGCCTGCCCGGTATTTTACAGTAAGGAAATGACATATCCTCCCTCTACCGAGCTTTTGAATGCGACTACTTTTAAATCATAAAACCAGATGCTCCTCCACATCAGCTTGCTCCTCTTCGAGCATACCGGTTATTGTGATTAGGCTGTTTTTTTATGTTATGCCGCTCCTAATGCAATGAAACTTTATGCACATGCACTAGTGCTAAGTGGCAAAGCCCACCCTCCTTTGTGCCTTTTGTGCATATTTGCTCTTGGACCTAATTATCACCCATAACTAGGGTTATGGGTGATAAAGACCGATAAAAGTATGTCGGATCCATTTTCTAAAATTCAGTTTTAACCGGAAAAGGTCACTTTGACCTTCCAGTCGTACCACAGAGCCGTGGCAAAAAAGTGGAACGACAGTGTCTATCGAAACGTGTCCGAATGTATGGGATACACGGGAGCCATCACGACGTTTTGGTTTAATGTGCGCATCATTGATCCGAACGTGAAGTCCGAAATGCCCCATGACTTAGCCATGTACGAGCGTGTTTTCAAACTCGTTGCAAGGAAAACTGACTTGATGCAAGCTCTGCATGTTGTGTTGTGCTTCAAAACGTCGCACCGTGTCTCTTTTGGCGGTCACGATTGGTTGATTGGCCGATTTTGGCTCAGGCAGCGTTTCATCTCCTCAGCCTGCCAGTGTCCAGTGTTAGCGTTAAGAGGCCATTCTCGAAGCCCAGGGTCATAATAACAGGAAAGAAGCACTGCGGATCAACGAGGAGAACCTGGGAAAGTACATGTGTCTGTACTATAATCAGATCACTTAATTCTGATGTACAGAAGGTGAAGTTCCGTGTTTTTTGGTCATAGGCTTCATATCTGACTTGTTTGCACTTCTGTGTTTTTTTTTTCTTGTTTCTTTGACAGTTGCACACATTTTCCAAATCAAGTGTTCATTCCTTTTTTCTTTTTCAATGTATCGTGCCATTATTTTTTGAGTAATCAAAATATCAGAGCTACAAGGATCATCTGATTTGGTGTCCATTGGTGTTTATTTTATATTCACCGAGAAAAGCCGATAAGCTTTTGTAAGCATAAAAATATGGCGAAAAGAAAAAAACAAAAATTGAATTTTAAAGTAAACACTGAAAAAAGTACGCTGAATTTCGAAAAAATAGAAACTGAAGACGTGGAACCCTACCCATAACCCAGTTCTCCAAGATTACCTCAAAATTTTAGGCGGGCACTATCTTGGTATTACACTGTATATACTACTTAACATTCCTTGTTCATCTGTTTGCTGCAAAGTTTGTAATGAAACAATATCTGAGCAACCTGACTACGTTAGCAGTACCAGGTGGAGTACGGAGGAAAAAAGAAAAGTTTCTCTGCTTCCTGCCTTGCTCACTAAAGTGACAGCTCTTTGTGGAGGTTTCCCTCAAGTGCTGTATTGACTGTGACCTGCATTCCTTGCAGAGGCAGACTCGGCCTTTGATGAGCTTCCAGACAACAGCAGGCTGCTGGGTGAGTGATGGATTCTTCACCATGCTACTTGGCAACTGGTATTTTCTCTTATTGTGGCTGATGCAGGTAAGGTCACTGGATGTTCTCAACGTTCATTTTATGTTGACAGCAACTGCCAATGATGCTTCAACTTTCAGAATGACCACGAGATGCTAGAAGTTCATGATCATGCATTAGAGCTGAAAATTCGCTTTTGTCTCAATGTATGTTTATGCATAGAAAATTTACACAAACCCTATACTCACGTTCATCATGTGCAATCATGTGCAACCTTTTAAAGGCCATGTTCGTGGTGATGTGCTCAACCCTATAAAAATTCTTTATATATATATTTATTGTGCTTCCCCCACAGAAGTAACAACGATTCCTTTTTAAACGAATGCAGCACCTATGAAAGATCTTAAACTTGCTTGAAGGCACACGACCCCAAAAGTAGCACGCTTGTGTGGCTCATTTTCATGGTAGCTCGCATTTAGATAGCACATCCCCATCAAATTTCTGAATATATATTAGTCCTCTGAATACCTTTCCTGGCCCAAAATTCACAGAATAGTGTATCAGATGAGGGAGTTTGCTTTTTGATCACAAGAAATAACATACAATGACTGGTGCAAGATGTTTGCCCTAGTTGCCTCCAAAGCATGTCTGTAGCTGTTAGGCACTGTAGACAAAGTATATGCACATGGCCTTGGGGCTGTTGTTCTGTGTAACTTGGGGAGGGGGCTTCTGTACAGTGCTATACCTACCTAAAAATCTTGAGGGCTATCTAAAAAAAACTGGCATACCCATCAAACGAGAAAATATAGTTTTCTTTCTCTCAGCATCATGCATCAGAACATGGGTCTCTGTCGGAAAATGTCTTCTTTTTAAGAGGCTGAATTGTGAGGCCGAAGAGGCGGGCTGTGGACTTGCTACAGAGAATCATATTTTCCTGAATTCCTTTCACTGTCAGTGAAAAGTCCTCAATCCCTAAATTACTTCCCCAATTAGTTAAGCTTTTACAGGCAGGGATTATACCTTTCTGCCATGTGGAGTATGGACTAGTAAACTTATTGTGGAGGGCTCTCATTTTGCATGAGCGTTTGTTTTACTGAAGTACCCTTCAAAGCTGCTTGCACACACACATACCTTCCAGTACGTCACTACGCTACTGACACACCTACACTGCAAGTTCTCTACGTGCAGCCCCAAGAATACACTGCTATGTAGTCAAAATGTCACATTACATACCTTAAAACCAATCCAATAGCCAAAAAAAAAAATTTTTTTTTTTTTTGGGGGGGGGGGGGGGGGTTGAGGTGCCTGGGATGTTTATAACTTGGGGTGTAGGGGGGATGGGGGTCAAAATGCATCTGTATAATATAGGACCAGCTAAATTTCAGGGGCTAAAGCCCCCTGAATACTGAAGACTGGCTGTGCCACTGCTTGGAACATCACAATCATGACTCACTTTTGGGATCACAATGTTCAGTGACAAGAAATATCTGTCAGGAGATCAGAGTGAGCGTAAAACATATGGCTTTCGTTGGGGCATTTAGTTAAAAAGGAAAACTTTCAAAGGTGGCTTATGCTACCACATGCTTCCTTCGTTGTGTGCAAGTGGAAGATGGCATGCCATCAATGACTCAAGAGTCATACTTGAGTGATTAAAGGGACACTAACACCCCCAAAAATAATTTTTTAAATTTTTTGTGAGGCGATCTAATATGGTGGCAGAAGACCACCCAATCAATATTTTGCTACAGCGTCACATATATTTTTAATAAAAGTAAAAAAATGCAACTGCTCGAAACCGAAACCGAAACATGAGCCCGGAGATAATCGTCGCGACATGGGGGAGGAGGGAGAATTGTAGAGGAGGAGAGAGTTGCTGGAAGTCATGTAATTACACCCAACCATGTTTTTTTTTTTTTTTTTTTGGTTGTGTGAAGCATATGAAAACATGCCGTCGCACGTCGCATCAAAAAATGCAAACATCAAGCATGAAGTGTTTGATGTTTGAGTGTTTTTCAAGCTCTTACCAATTTGTGTTCGTAAGACGAGCGATGTCTGCAGTCAGGAGACTCGGCGACGTCTTTGTGCTAATCAGCTTGGTGGTCTGGCGTGTTGTACGGAATAAATCCTGATTGTTTTGATCGGTAAAAAATTTCACTTTCGAAGCTAGACAGATTCATCTGTACCGCAAACGATAGTTCTGAAGTAGAGGTCCCACACCCGTCGTCCGCCACCATTGCTTAGTCCCCTTCGTCCAGCCGTCCAGCCCGCAACTCCCGCGATACGATGCCATAGTGAGAATTAAGCGATACATGTACTTCCAATACTCTGTGCAACTTTTTTTTTTCAGTCAATGGATTTGCAGTTTTTTAAAAGCTACAAGAAATGGATTTTATGTATATATATATATATATATATATATATATATATCTTTTAAATATTGAGTGTGTGTTTTTGGTGACCCACGACTTTGATTGTATTGCATACGTGTGTCTGAACGGCACGTGGCCAGAGAGAAAAGAGTTGAACGCGACTCAAACGCCAATTTTCGGGAGGAAAAAAAAAAAAAATTCTGAGCTCATATGTTAGATAGAAATAAAAACCTTGGCGGGCATAAATACCCTGTCAGTGTCCCTCTAAGTACGAGAGTCCCTACCGCCGCCTCCTCCTTGTGCTGGCACCAAGCATCCCGTCCTCCCTCTCATCCACAGTGGTGGACCGTCTCAGCGGTACCCTGAGAACGAGCGGCTCATTGCCAGCATCCCCAGCCGCATCTATGAGGTCATCTACCCCGTCCAGGTTCGGCACCACGAGAAGCTCGGCATCTCCACCAGGGACGCCACCGCAAACAAGGCACGGACCCTTCTTTCTATGTTGTTTTACGGCGATAGCCGCTGTGGGCTGGTTTCTAAGTCTGGAGCGTCGCAAAATGTTAGAGAAAGAATGATATCATGATAATTGTCACCCCAATGCCTGAGAGGGGTGACATGATGTCACATGATCACATAATTCCTATAAGGTTACATAATCATGTAAGCTATAGTTACATGTAAAGTATAATTACATGATCATAGAAGCTTTAGTCATGCAATCATCTAAACACCATAGGTGTCATGTGATCCACCAGTCACGCGTTCACATTGCCTGATCATGTTACTAGGCACCTTAATGTTGCACACCGATTAATGAAGGTGTCATGTGACATCACGGTTTTGTTATGGTGTCACATGACACTGTCACCACATGTAATGTCACAGTGACGTGTGACACTGTAACCTCATTGTGTCATGTAATGGGAAGTCATGGGACATTATAATGGGACATCACATGGCACGCTGATATCACGTGGCACGCTGATATCGTGCGACAGCGCTGATATCGCGTGACACGCTGATATCCTGTGACATGCAGAATATCACGTGACGTGCTGATATCATGTGACGTGCTGATATCATATGACATGCCGATAATGTCATGTGACATCCGGCATACTGATGTCATCACAGGACAACCATTTGCTAAATTTAGCGGGAAAAACCTACTATGCATGTTTCATATGTAACTAGACTTTATACAGAGTATCAAGGTGGTTTTTTTACCATTATTCCCTGTTCTACTGTGCAGACTGCTCCATAGTTTAAGCTCTGTGTTAGATTCTTTTGAAAGGTTTGGTTAAATACCATATACTGTATTTTCCTTAAGACAGCATAATTATTGTTTTTCAGTCTTGTGTTTTGCCTACCCTAAAAGTATTTAAAAAAAAAACAAAAAAACTGAAAGCTTTCATTGCATTTCTAGATTTAGTTTTGAATCCATGATGCTGTCTTTGTACTCCTAGAATTGCATTAGCACTACATTATCCTCCCCTCTTTTCAACTTTTTTGCTGGTAATTGGGGTTGGGTACAGTTATATGCAGTTTTTCTTTAATATTGCAAACATCCTGCTGTTTTGGCCTCGGAGAATACCGTTTATCAGGCAATGTTTTTGCACTAACAGGCAATGCACACAGCTGTGGTGAAATAGTGGTGCCTGATGCACCTTTGCCAATTAATACAGTCTGAGAGGTGCATGCATTAAATCCCGCGTGTGATTTGTCTTCTCCACAGACAAACAAGCATTTTCATCAAACATCGCTGCTCATCAAGGCATTTCATTACAAGTTCCGGCTGGAACTTGAGCTCAATGAGTGAGTATCTGCTTACTATCACTGCATTTATGGGCTGTGCTTGGAGGGGGCAGTAGGCATTTGGTTGGAGGGGGGGGGGGAAGGAAGGGAAGGGAGGGAAGGAAGGAAGGGGAGGGAAGGAAGGAAGGGAGGGAAGGGAAGGGAGGGGAGGGGAGGGAGGGAGGGAGGGAGGGAAGGGAAGGGAGAGGGAAGGGAGGGAGGGAGGGAGGGAGGGAGAGGAGGAGGAAGGGGGAAGGGGGGGGGGGTAGTCTGCTGTGATATGATGTTACGGCCAAAATGTTGCCCAGATAGATCATTTTGTTGACCCAATATTTGCCGTCATCCAAAACGAAACTTTTGGCTGGTGTATATCAATTTTTTCATTAAAAAGTTTACCTTGGGGGTTTAGGAGGGGCAGTTGCCCCTCCCTCCCCTCACTCCTCAGCATACAATTATTCAATGCGCAGCCGATTCATCAAGCACAGAAAGTGAAGATCTGTGAGACAGTTGGAACAATGGGGCTATAACCACCTTCATTTGTTGAAATGCTGCAAGGCATAAAACAAAGCACAAACAGACAAACCAAAAAAGTAATCTGGGGACCCCCGAGGAATATCTGGGGAATCGTTGAGGGTAATCTGGGGACCCCCAGGGTTCTCTGGGGAATCCGGTTCGAGAACCCATCGTCTATGATAAATCGCAATGGTGCTGCACATTGCCGCGCTCTCCCTTGCAGCTACCTGCTGGCCCCGAAGATGCTGCAGAAGCACCTGCACCCGGACGGCATCTGGCAGCTGTCGAGCCAGGAGGTGGAGCACTGCTACTACCACGGCACCATCAAGGACTACCCGGGCGCCGTAGCTGCCTTCCGTACCTGCAGCGGGATCAGGTGCGTCCCCCAGGGGAGCCTGCAGACCTGCTTATGGCACAAGATGCAAGAAATGGCTACCATAGCTTGCAGCCACTCTCATAGAAAGCCTGCAGAGATGCAAGCATCTCTGCAGAGCATCTCTGCAAGCATCTTTGAGAAGTTTGCAGAGATGAAAGCATCCTGCAGATCTGCTAATGGCATGAGATGCAAGAAGTGGCTGCCATAGCTTGTAGCCACTTCCATAGAAAGCCTGCAGAGATACAAGCACCTCTGCAAGCATCTTTGCAGAGCATCTCTGCAAGCCTTTCTGAGAAGTCTGCAGAGATAGTCCAAGATGCAGAAATGCTTGACACTATTCTTTTGCAGAACAAATCTTCATTGGTGGGATGAATGAGGTAGTCTGTAGGTGAACATTAAGGTGTTTTCACAGAATGCCATTCGTGCCCAAATTCTACCATCATATTTTTTTTTCTCTTGCTCTTTTTTGCAAAAGCATATAGGTAGTATACATAGGCAGCAATGTGATGGAAAGACCTCACTGACAACAACATCACTTAGACTGACCCAGAATTTTTTCATGCACTCTAATCATTATTGAGAAATGTTTCCATTGTTATTTTTTAGGCATATGCGAATAGTGAATTTTGAGTTCGAAGTAAAATCAAAGCGAATAGTGGTCTTGGCCAATGACTTTTGAATTGAATATTAAATAGTTTCTTAGAATTCAAGCGTTTGACTGCTGTTGTACCATGCTTAAACGAAAACCCTGTTGAACTCGTGAAGGTTGTTCCCAAGTTTCCACTTGTCTATTTTTGGTTAAGTTAATTTAAATTACCTATATTTATGAACTGCAGCCTCAGAAAGTCAAATGCCTACTTTGGGATAACAAGGATCGATGGATTTGACATAAAGTTCATCCTATAGAGATGTCCAGATATACCTAATCAAAGGATTTATAAATCTTGCTATATGCAAATATACTTTCTTCAATCTCAAATGTAGAAAAAAAGAAAAAAGATCTTGAATGGTGAATGCGGATTGTCAGGGCATTTCTGCCTAACATATACTCTTGCATAATAGCCACAGTTTAATTTTAAAAGTTTTACTGAAATGCAGGTATCAATATTCATAAAGTTTACATTTCTTTAAATACACCTGGCACGCTTATGCACTATCCCGCCTTGAAAGTGTGCTTTTCTACTATAAACGCGACTTCAATATTTGTACTTTTTAAAATGTTGATTGCGGCAGGTTAGTTCCTTCGAGCGCGCTTCTTACCGAGCACCAGTGAACTGCGGAGAAGCAACACCCACGGAGCTTTTTTCTGCGGGTGTTGGTTCCTTGCAGTGCACCCGTGCACAGTAAGAAGCGCGCTCAATGTGGCTAACCCTCCGCAATCAACACTTCGAAAAATAAGGATATCACGGTTCATCTTGAAGAGAATATTAAATAGCGTATCATTAAAAACTACTATTCTTCATCCGTCGTCTCCGGTTTCTTCAAATATGTGTCTTACTGTTTTCTTTATGCTGTTGTGTTATATTTTTGTTCTTGTGGCTTTTCTTTTGAAGGATAGGACCTTAAGATACTTCAGTAAATAAAAAAAATACAATAATGTGTTCACAAAATAAAAGGTGACAAACCAAACAGACTTCATGTCTACGGAGTGGGCACACCAATGTAGGCGTAGTATCAAGGCAATGCTAACATTGATGAAATGGGAGCATAATAAATTTATTGCCGAAGTATAATTTCCTGGTATGTTATGAAATACTCCGTGCGTCCAACACTTTATAGAGTTTATTTCACAATGCAGCAATACTCAAAAGCCCTCAATATCTTGGCAGTCTTCGAGAGCCTTTTTGCCATAACCTGTACACATTTTTTTATGTGGTTAAGGGACTATTTACCCTGCCTGTATTTTGCTTCACAATGTATTTGTAATTCTGTCGAAGCAGAAATTTCACTTCCTCTGCAAATGAGCTAGACTTAGTTAGGTGTGTTACTTTGTGTTTTCCTTCTGTTTGCTTTTTTTCTCCAAGCAGAAATAAATAAAATGTCAGATGAGAGTCGGCGCAGTGTTCATACACCATTTTGTGTTGTTCCTTGTTACATCTTGCACTGTTTTCGTCATCAGCACCCATTGCTCTTTTGCATTTGCAGTGGCATCATCCACATCCGCAATGAGACTTTTGTCATTCACCCTTTCTACGGAGGTGACCTTTCGGTGAGTGCTGTTCCGGACGACTGCCTTCGTCACCTTTTGGTGGCCTTCGCCTCATTAACGCCCGCTTTTCCTCAAACGGAACAGAGGTTGCATCCCCATGTCATCTACAAGTACTTCAATGTCAACAAGAACCCCTACATTTGTGGTAAGTCACTGGCACGGCCACCGAGGCTGGGATATCCAACTTATTATGTCGGGCCTTAGTTTTCTTCTGATTCCGGGGCTAGATTTTGTTGAACCCAGGGCTGACAGCTTATGATCACAAAACCAAACACAAAACAGTGTATACAAGGGGGCAGGAGATTATTCGTCACCTGTGCCTCCGAATAAACAATCCCCAAGATACCACAGATCCCTGCAAAACTACCGTAGTATCCCGAAAGATAGCCCGCCTAAAATCGAAAGCAAATTGTGTGAAAATAAGGAGTGGGCTAACTTTTGGTGTGCTATCAAATAAAGTAATAAAAAGAATGCTAGCCTTAAATTTTGTGACTTCCGAAACTTGTGATTGCAGGGACCAAGGACGACTGTCCTTCCCAGTCAGCAATGTTTGCTTGTCTTCCGCCGTGGCTAGGTAACACCATCTCTGCCGAAGTCACCATTGGCCAAGGCCCTCCAATTACGAGGGGCGTTCATAAAGTTTGTATTATTGTCACGAAGGAATAGAGATTCAACAATCAAACTCGAGTAGGAGTTGAGACTTTCTCTACATGTTCGCCACCAAAAGTTACCCACTTTTTCCAGCGATGCACCACATGCCGGAGGCCATTGTTATAGAACTCCTTGTCTTGAGTGTTCAGGAATCGCCCCACTTCAGTAATCACTTGGTCGCCATCCTTGAAGTGCTCTACTCTTATTTGGCCACACTAGAGGCGTCTGTGCCATTTAACCAAAAGTGTCGTAAACTGGGACACTGTCCCCGAACGACGCTCCCAGATTGGAATGAATATCCTTGGCATTTTTTCCCTTCAAATGAAAAAAACAGATCACTGCATGTGCCTGGCACCGACAGGCGGTGCCATTTTTGTTTCGTCTCCCTAGCGGCATTCCGAGCTACTATAGCATGCAATGTTTATACTGTGCGGAAACTAGAGGGACGCGCGCCCATGTTGATGCCTGTTTTGTTCCGTTTCCTTTATATTTTTGTGCCGATAATACGAACTTTATGAACGCCCTTCGTACTAGAAGTCGGCTATCTTTCAATGTTCTTAAAGAAGTAGCAAATCATGCCAAAAATAGGGGTGGGTTATCTTTCGGGAATGGGGCATCTCTCGGGATATCGCGGAATGCACTGCAACAAGTTCACAAAATATGCTGCGGGATTGGTCTATATAAATAGCTATGTCGTGCGGATCTTCACACATTAGGGGAGGAAGTGGCCTAGTGGGCTAGCGCGTCTCAGCTCGGAGCGTGGAGCAACAGCTTGCGCTGGGAACCTCGTGGGTTCGATCCCCGCCATCCCCACCCGTTTCGATCTGGATGAGCTTCGTACCGGCACGCGCTTGTGTAATCACTACTGCGTGATGCAGGTTAAAAACCCCAGGTTAGCGGTTGTACTGCACTGGTTAAATTTCTCATCTACAGCTAAGAGACCGATTACCCGTTGAGGCGTATCTCCATCAGGGCTGTATAAACATACAGAGCAATTAAGCCAATCTTTTTTTTTTTTTATCTTCACACATTGGTTGGACAAGCAGATGTCTCAATGATCCCACGCGTGAACATGCCGTGGCTACAAGGACAACCCCGTCAGGACGTCTCACCACCCATTGTTCCCGTTGCCCATGTGCTCCTTCGTTTAGTGACACTATATTTTTGGCAAGGTATCCCCATAGGGTATCTCGAGAGCTGCATAGCATATAATATTAAATCAAAGCGAAAGATATGCAATCTATAAGTGACACGTTCATTTCCTTTTCGGCAAAGAAACATGGATTCTTGGAGCGGGCTACACCTGCACAGCATTTTGCCACGGCTATACTACAAGCGATTGGTTTTTCAATAAATGTAAGAATTGTGAGTGCGCCCTGTATCGTTCACTTTCTCATCCTTGTGTATTTTTTTACACAAGGATGAGGTGGGCTAGGGAAGCGTTGATTAAAGCTAGGAGTCACATGCTGTGACATAAAAAGATAAAAAATAGAATTCTGGCTTCTCTGACTTTTAAACCGTTGAAAAAAAACAAAAAACACATGTACTGGGTGTTTTCTTCTGGTAACATAATGGGGTGCTCATGATTGTGACTTGCCATTGTCTTGTCCCCAATTATTCAGTTTACTTTCTTTGTTTCTTTTGATCTGCGAGTCCATCGTTTGTCACCCTTTCAAGCTTTCCGTTGTTCTTGTGTGGACAAGCACTGTGTGACGTGGCCCGATAGAATTGTTCAGTTAACGTTTTATTATTTAACTGTTTGTTTGGATATAAATCTTGAAACAACCCATTCAAATCGTGCTAGTATAATGTTTTAATGAGACGAATTGGCAATTATAAAAAGGGCGGATTGGTGGCCGAAGGTACTGACACACTGCAGATCTGAGCGCGTGTAGCGACAGCTCGTGCTGCAGGACCCAGGAATCCTGGGTTCAATCTCACCCCTGCCTGTTTCAATCTGAATGAGCATCATACTGGCATGCAGTCGTGTATACACCTTTTCCACAAGGGCGCAGCCATCTTGAATGTCGTCACTTCTGGTATGCGTTAAAGCTACATTTTGATCTCTCCACGCTGCTGGAAGGTGTTCACGAAAAATGTGTGATTGTCACATATTCTTGTTTTGCCTCACTTATATTTTATCGCATATTCCAAGTTGAAATGTTTTATTATTTTTTCGTCCCGCATACCAAATCTGGAATCCGTATGACTGAGAACGAAAGGAAACGAAAAACGTTTATGACGACTGCGTGATGCACACAGACTGGCAGTGGTACTGCACTGGCAAAATTTCTCATCTACAGCTGAGACACCAGATGCCCATTGGTGCTGGCTAACTTCCAGCTGTCTAAAGCATACACACAACACAATTACAAAAGAAAAAAATCAGCAGAACCCATCCTTTGGGAATGATTATCTACGTTAATGCGAATAGCATCAAACGGTGCGGAGTTATGCGCGTTCGTCAGGTGGCCGGCACACTCTAGATACGCCAGCCCACTCTTGAGGCGATTCTAAATTTGTTGACACTTTCACAGCCCTGCGCACGATCTCCGCAGCCCAGCACGTGCGTTTGTGTCACTTAGGAAGGCGAGCAAAGCACGCGCCATACGCACAAACACTCAAAATGGTACCGACCAGACTTTCTGGCGTCTCAGCTAGTCTCAACTAACGGTACTCTAAACGGTTGTTTATATCTTTGCCATAGGACGCGCTACAGCGCTGTCACAGCTACCGGTGCGCGCGCGTTCCATGCACGAGGGCTCATTCCGCTCTCGTGAGGCTGAGCACGGCCGCTACATCACCCTCTCCCGAGCGCGGGAGAGGGTGAGCTAGCGGCCGTGCTCAGCCTCACGAGAGCGGAATGAGCCCTCGTGCATGAAACGCGCGCGCACCGGTAGCTGTGACAGCGCTGTAAGGCGCGTCCTATGGTAAAGATATAAACAACCGTTTAGAGTGCGTTGAATGACTGCCCTCATAGCTCTGTGGTTAGCGCGTCTGCCTGCTGATCAAAGGGTCAACGGTTCGAATCCCAGCCGGCGCCGGTCTTTTTTATTTATTTATCGACCCGCGGCGTAAGAGGTTAGATAGCCAGATAGATAGATAGATAGATACATAGACGAAAAGTGCGTGAAGTAGCCAAAGAATGCTATTCGCATTAAAATGGGCTGCACTTTTTTTATTACTTTTTATGCCACCAAAACAAAAACAAAGTTAGAGGTGAAAAAAAAAAATTGAGCCAGGTTGGGTTTAAGCTTATGTTTACTCGGGTTCATGTCTAAGAAACCCAGGCTCGTGTTTATATTTATAAGACTTGTGAAGCTCGAGCCAAGTTAGGCCGGGCCCAGAAATTTCGACATTTGTAAAACTCTAGCCTACCCGGCTGTGTATCCAGAAAGGAAATATACTGACATATATAATTACATGTGCCTTATAGATTCTTTCATGATTCTCAATGCAGGAAACTCGCGAATGCACGAATGGGGGTTCAAACACTTCCGCAAGACCCTTCCAGTGCCACCCAGATTCAAGGTGAGCGCACATCGGTATCTCCCCCACATTTGCTTTGCACTTCCATGTTCTCTAGCAGATCTAGATTCCTTTCCTACTTATATAAAGCGTCTGCAATGAATTCTAATACTTTAAAATGAGCCAGAAAAATCGACGTCTGCATATAGAAAGCTCAAACTTTCGCCGAATGTGCATCTACCATAATATCCCAAGAGATAGCCTACCTAAAATCAATAGCAAATCGGGTGACAATATGGAGTGGGATAACTCTTGGTGTACAATCAAGAAAAGTTAAAATATTTTTAGGTCATGTGCTCCTTCCAAGCTTGTCATGGTGGCGAGGGGCAACAAAGAAAACATGGCTACTTCCCAGTCAGCAGCGTTTGCTTATATCCAGCCATAGCTAACTAACCGCATTTACTCCGAGGCAATCATTGATCCCAACACTACTATTACTTAGAGTGGGCTATCTTTTGGTGTTTAAAAAATATAGTAAATCAAGCCAAAAATAGGGGTGAGCTATCTTTCGGGAGTGGGGCACCTTGTGGGATTTTACGGTAGGTGTCGCATGTTACTTGGAGAAATTTCAAGGTGGAGCTCCTTTCCGTAAAAATTAGACCAACAAACTTGCCAATACGAACAGCAGACAAGTTCACAGATGACCGACCTGGCAATAACTGTAACTTGTGGCGCCGTCCTCTGAAAGATGTAGCGAGCAGGCGACAAAGTGTGTCATCTGCTCACTGCACCTCTCGGGAGCTGTGCCACGAGTTACAACCACTGCTACCTCAGTTGTTTGCAAACACGTCCTCCGTCGACCATGGCAAGTTTGTTGGTCCCATTTTTCACAGAAAGGAAGCTACGTCTTGAAATTTCACCAGGTAAAACCCATCACTTTGGTGCACGTTCGGAGAAAGTTCCAGCCTTCTATGTGCATGCGCCGATCTTTCCGGCTCATTTTACAGTGGCAGGATCTATTGTAGACGCCCTATATTTTGCCTTGTCTGTCAATTGACGCGCTTGCCACTGCACCCTGATTATCGCACCGTTCTAAACTTCCAGACGAGGATCCACCCTCGGGCTGACAAGGCAAGTATATCTGGCTGCACGCCTCTGCTCAGCAGCGGAGCAAAATGTAGTGTGGAACATAGTGCACCTCTTGATATTACAGTCAAACCCATTTATAGCAAACTTGAATGCAGTGAATTATTCTCTATATCGAACACCCCAATATTTAGAACAAAATTGCATATAAAAAAGTACTTTTAGAACGAACAACCCATTGACTATATTGAACTAAGAAAAATGTGGACTTCGAATACGTAAAGCTAAAGCCTCCCAAACAGCAAACAAAAAGAGTGACTGCAGAAAGTGCAGAAAAACACACACACACACACACACACACACACACACACACACACACACACACACACACACACACACACACACACACACACGACACACACACACACACACACACACACACACACACACACACACACACACACACACACACACACGAAAAAAATGAGCAAAAAAAAAGTCAAGTTCAGTACACGCTGCTGGGAGCAGTCTTCACTCAAAGTTTGTTTTTCTCCTCGCTAAGTGCTCTCCCGTTGTGAAATTTCAGAAACCCCTCCCGCAGCTCCGTAACCTCCGCTTGCTATGTTTTGTTAGCTCTCTTTTCGTTTGACTTTCGCATGCTAATCTGGTTCGCACAGGAAATGACAACCGTCTTTGTTGCTCTTTGACAAGCTGGAAATGATTCTTTGGTGCAAAGTACAGATTTTAGTGATCATGGGGCACTCGCGGGTGGATGGGTGGCAGCATTCGTGTGCAACCAGCAATCCTCGCTGCGGCTCAGCTCGGCTGCTCTGCGCAGCTCTCTTTTTCATCTCTGTACGGTTCAACCGGTTTTGTTTGGACTCTGGTTTCACGAGAGCGAAATCAGATTTCTTTCAAGGACACAATTGCCATACTGCAGATCGTGGATCTAAGCCCAGACAAAAAGGCTTCGCAGTCAGCTAAAATGGTAAAAGATTTTTCTTTCTGAGCGCGCCTCGGTGCTCCAATTCTGCAAACGTCCTCGCACAATAAACGGTTTGAAAGCTACTTTTTGTTCCAGCTGTTAGCCTGCCTAGAGCGTTATTGGTTACATTTTCGCCGGTCAAATGTTTTTTACAGTTTGCTGAAGAATGCATTAACGCGTGTTTACCGTAATGTCAAGAAATGAATTGTTCCATTACGAAGCCACGGCCTCAAATTTTGCATTAGGCCCTGTTTCAATATAGCGAATTACGGAATATATCAAACTAAAATGCGTGTCTGACGGAGTTCATTATAAACGGGTTCGACTGTATACTCACTGACAGGACGAGAACTGCGGGGCATCCCATTCAAATGTCCGGCCTCCAGCATGCGCTCGTTGCCTTCCACCATGCTTTGGCTGCTTGTGCACTCACGAGACTCATGAAACGCCGAAGCACCATCGAAGGCAGGCAACTCGAGCTGGAGGCGGGACGACTGACACTCCTCCCTACTGCTTTCATCCTGTCAGTAACTATAGTGTGTCACTGCTGCTTGTGTTTGGTGGTCGTCAGCTGGCACGCCACCCCAGGGGCGGCTTTTGGTTGGCGTTTTCGTTGAGGTCCAAAACTGTCGACACTGATGTCTTGCCTGCTTCCCTTTCAGAGAGATGTGCGAGAGGTGTACAAATTTATAGAGCTTGCCCTCGTGCTGGACCAAGCCATGGTAAGCACCATCGAAGTGCTACTCATTTTTAATGCAAAAGCATTAACTGTCCTATGGAGCGAAGCTGGCGTTGTCTGTAGCAGCGAAAACTGCACCTAAATTTGGTTTGTAGTAGCGAAATACGGCATACAAATTTCCATTGGCTAAGCGAAGCGACACCTAAATTCCCATTGGCTGCGACGCGATCATCTGGCTTCATAGCAACGGCGTCATCGTTACTAAGGAGCCAGTAAAACTGCTGGCAGTGCAGTGGGAGGGGGACGCGGCTATGCACTGGCATGATGTTCGGCCTAACGTTAGGCCTAACGTTAGGCCTATCGCTACACTTTGAGGTCTAACGTCGTCAACCGGTACGCGCAGCTGTTTGACGTGAGGGGGGACGCGTATATGCGCTGGCCTGACATTAGGCGTAATGTTAAGCCTGTTGTTACGCTTTGAGGCCTAACGTCGTCAACCGGCCCCCGCAGCTAGGGTGATGATGATGATGAGAGGACACATAATTTCAGCACGCACCGCGCCGAGCTTCGCACTCCCGCCACTGCCTCACCCAGCAGTACAGCAGTCACCAGCGAGCCAGAGCGATCTGCGCAGTGCACCGCCGCACTCCCTGCCGGCGTTGCGGCCGCTTCTGCTCCTCTTGGCGCCAAAGAACGTGGTGTCGCCTGAAGCGTCTATATTGGCGATGGCCGCAACCTCGGCAGTAGCGAAACGTGGCCATCCACACCAGTACACCGCAGACGAACTAAGGGAGCGGGAGAACGACATTAATGCTTTCGCATTCACAACTCATAAGAAGTGCTTAGGTGTCCTTGAAATTATTTCGTTGCGTGTGGCGGAAAATCATTCCAGAGGTTATATATGAGGTGTGTAGAATGGCCCATTCTTAAGGTGGTGTGTGGAGGTATAGCAAGAGCTCTTTTTTTTAATTTTTGTCTTGAGAAAGGGTATAGCAGTAATATGTTCTATGGCAGGGGTTCCTTGTTTTTGATGTTTGTTTTGGGTGAAATTCGAAGGGGTGCTTTTTGAGTTTGCTTTTGTTATCAGAAATCCGGCGTCTTATGGATTTTACTTCGATAAATTTCCAGTTCTCCACAATTGGGTGTTTATCAGATTTAATTTTATTATATTGCCAGTTCTTTGAAGCTATATAATATTACGAATGAGAAGAAATAATGTACGGAGACAAACACATAAGAAATATAGAAAAGCATTTTAGTTGTGAGCACGAGGTGTTAATGGCTGATGGGCCCCTTTTGGATGCTAGCATTGTTGAGAGGAAGGCGTGTAAGCCTCCAGCTTGCATTACAAAGCATTGGTCACTGGGCAGAGTAGTTTGTTTTTCGCAGCTCTTGCAGTACCTTTTTCAATGAAACAATGATTCACTCTGCTTTCAGTTCGATGCACGCAATAGCACGAAGTCGGAAGTGATGAGTGATGCCATCCAAATCGTCAACTGCGTGGACATGGTAAGTGCAGGTCTGAGTTTCCGAGAATGGTCTGTCCTCTTTGTTTTTTGTGAAGGCTCTGCATTCAGATATGTTCTAGTTACCATATATGTTGGTAAGTCATCCCCTCGTACGCCACAAGCATTTGTACATTCTGTGAAAGACGTGGTCCATTATCACCAAGGTAGAAAAATTTATGAAGTTACGTTACCATAACTGATAAAAAAAGTAATTCCTTCATCACCAAACGTTTACCAACAACACATTACCAAAATGGGAACAGAGACTTATAGTGATCAATGTTTTCATTCGTAATTATCTCAGTATTCGAGACCGATAGGCCTATGTCTACCTGCTAATGAGAACCGTAAAGTCACTTTAGTAACATCTGGAGTTGAGTCACTTGATAGAATGTAGTAAGAGATACAAAAATTTAATTATCTTAGTCCTATGGGTAAAGTAGGGAAACAGAGTGTGCAACACGGCGCATATATTTCTCTTTAAAATCAATTATCATTATTAACGATAATTAATCAGCGGTACTTACTAAATATAGCGGCAGTGTCACCGTTTCTTGTGATGCTCTTGTTAGGTAATGCTCATCTCAAAGAAGCTGGGCCCTATAATACCGTGGGCTAAACCAGAATGAAACAGACAGCGACAAGAAGTACCACACATGTTCAGTACCGATCTAGCACTGTGTACTTTCAAACAGTCGTCTGCTTTGTGCCGTTTTCGTGCCTGTTACTTCACGTCCCTAAAACCACTAGACAAGCACGTGTCTCCTGACACATGTGCTGTGTCCCTTGCAGTACTTCCGGACAGTGAACACGCGTGTGTCCATTGTGTACCTGGAGACGTGGGCCACGGGGGACCAAGTGGAGCACACCAACGACATCCGCCAGGCTCTGCTCAACTTTGTCGACTACTCTTCCAAGAACCTGTACAAGCAGGCCGTCGACGCCACCCACCTACTCACGTGAGTGCCTTTGCCGGATTCTGCTCCGCTCCGTGCTGCTCCCCTCTGCTCTGCACCACTCCACTTTGCTCTGCTCTGCCCCGCTTCGGGCGCGCATCTGTTTGTTTGCACCAGCATCACTTGGTGCTTGCCGACAAGCGATGAAGCTTCCACGGAGTCATGTGCAGCGGCAAAGCCTTTCGTAGCGAGACTGCATTGCAGTTTACAGATGTGCATCTGGTGCTGCATGTACACTGGAAGCTACACAATACAGTGAAACCCGTTTAGAACGAACCCACGTACAGCGAATTACTGTGGATATCGAACTCTCGGAAAATTCAAATAAAAATGCATGTAAAAAGTACTTTTATAACGAACACCATATTGGCTATATCGAATTTTTTCCCCGGGAAGGCTTTCAAAAATGCTCATACAATTGTCTTCTAGCGAGTTCCTTCACTGCAAAAAAAGTAGGAAAAGAAAAATCCCAAAAGTTCAAGCTGCAAACAAAAATTAGAAAAGAAAAGCAATTCCGGAAAGGCACAAAAAAAATATTCAGCGCAAAGCCGTTGCTTACGAAGAGAAGCGATTCAGAAAGGGAGATAAGCTAAAAAAACAACTGCACGCATGCACAAAAAACAAAACATAGAAAGTTTCTGGCGCGTTGATACAAGGCGGAAGCGAAGAGATGAGGAAGAAAGGAAAGCTCTCGCCTCTTCGCCCTGTTTGACCTAGAGTCACTTTAGTTTGACCAAAAGCAAAAAGCAAAAGACCCTCCCCCTCTTCACCTTGCGTGCTCACTTGGGGCTTGACACGCCACGCCCCAGGAGGCAATAAGCCTATCGCATTTTAGGTTCCAGAGCAACATGTTCAATAGCAACGGGTTCAATAGCACTCGTGTATAACGAACTCATCGTCAAAGTTCGTTGTAAATGGTTTTATGCTATATCGAACCACTCGCTATATCGAACTGATCGTAGCGTTTCCTGCTGTTCGTTATAAGCGGGCTTGACTGTAGGCAGCTCTCTGCCTGGCTGTATAGAAACATGGTGCAACATATAGGAAACCTCTAACCAAATCTTTTAGTAGTAAGTTCTGACAAAGCTCCCACATATTTAGTTTCCGTTTTATTTACACGATGTACTGCAAAAGGAGACTGCTGGACTGACACATCAAGCAGTCGTCAGCATGTTTTTAAGACAAAATGTGTTAACGCTAGGAATTCCCGGGAAAAGCATGGCGAAACCCTACATAAAACCATCACAATATGTGTGATGTATCTTTCAGGGAAAAATCTATACAAAAAACATGTAATTGAAAAGCAATAGTGATAGACTGAAAATAAAAAAATGAAATTCTGAGCATTCCCCATTACAAATCGAACCCAAAATTTAAAGATTGCTATCCCGACGCTCTACTACTGTCCATAAAAAGATATCTACCTTGCTACACAATGGGTGGGAAGTGTATGGGTAACCATGCGACCATACCAATAACTATGTCACATGATTCGAGAGAGTGAAGAAATTGAAACCAACATTGTATACCAACTTTTTACTCGTCAGCCCTGTTGATATTTTGTCGGTACACACGACGTCGCCTACTGATGCATGGCATGAAGCACACATGCCACAGACTAACGTTTCTTTCTGCGATGTCCAGGGGCGTCACTTCCCCAGCCGAGAGGTGGGCATGGCCATCCCGGATACGGTGTGCACGGCCAAGGCAGTGGGCATCAGCCAGGTGAGAATGGGGCACCCTCGATTTTCCTCGACACGCTACTACGCATGCAGCTTGGCAGTTTACGGTGCCCTTCCAGTGATGCCGAGCAGGAAAGTTAGCTGGAGCAACAAGTGCACTGTCTGTAAAGTGTTCTCAGTCTCTCTCACTCATAGGATATGAGGGACTTCTCTTAAGGAGCTCAACAAAAGTAATTTTAGACAGCTTTGCTGGCTTGTCTACTTAGCATTTTAGTATGTAGGTGTAGTAGAAGGAAGTTGAAATCAAGCCGTCGACAGCATTGCCGGTCACAGCAATATTCACGCGCACCTTGCTTCAGTTTGAACGCCCCTTTCATCTTATGTGTCGTACTGCCGTTGACGTAGAATAGAGCAGTCAATCTTTGTATGAGAAACGGAAGTTACAATCGTCAAGAAAGACTGCGCACTCACCTTCATGCCAATCACGGGTGTAGACGTCGTAGGAACATTTGTTGTCGGAAAAGCTTATGAAACTGCACCATATTCATTACTAATTTGCATATTTTCAGCGTGAGATCTGTTAAAACGAGTGCCCGGATCTTGATGGCACCTCTGCTTCTCCCCTGCAGGACACCAACGTGTACGAACCTCATCTGGTGGCCAGTACCGTCACACACATGTTGGGCCATAACCTCGGCATGAGTCACGACGACGGAGGTAGGTCTTCATTGGCCTTCCCTCCCAATCTGCACGAAGAGACTTACATATTTGTCGGTGTATAAGACACACTTTTTCCAAAATTTTCGTTGGTGCGTCTTATACAATGGTGCGTCTTAGATGTATATGTTTTTTCTTTTGGCAAACTTTGTAGGAACTCCTGTTGATGCTGATTAGTCTTTTTTTTAACTATTATGACACCTCAGTTCAAATGATGCATCATAAATGCAAGTCAAACTCCCAAAACTAAAACTCTATAAAAAAAAAAAATGAAAGAAAGTCAAGAAAACGAAAAGAAAACACGTAGCTATGCAAGTTCTCGAGTCAGGGAGGCTGTGCGAGTCTCGATATTTGCGCAACCACACGTTATGAAGTTTCTTCGCGGCAAGGGCATGAATATAGGTGCGTCTTATACACAGATGTGTCTTATAACGTACCAGAAAATATGGTACAGTTTCTCAAACCCACTTAAAACAATCTCTCACATCATAATGACCAGGTTTTAGGAAATGTATGAATTCAAGGCCCTATCGATTGAAATTGGTCCAGATAAAACGACTGCTTTTCAAAGCATCATACTGTTACAACGAACACTCAAAGTCCGCTTTCAAAAGAAAGAAAAAACTCCTGCGCTCAAGAAGAAAAAAAAAAAAAGAACAAGAGAGTTACATTCTGTGCGCGGCACTCCAAAACTACAAAAGCAAAAATGCCCTCCCGAGTCGCGTAGTCCGCCGATTCACTGCAGTGTTTGCATGATTCTAATGTGCACTTTTTTCGCCAAAATCGGTGCCCAAAACTACATGCGTGTTACAACCAAACCCCAAAACCATTTTGGTATCCGTATCATGCACATTCTCTCGCGTCTACGGACTTGTGTCTGTCGTTTTAAGATGGGGAAAAACAAAAACCAATGGGAGGTTTTCGTTAAACGAAAGGGCATCACGCTGGCGTAACAATATAACAACAGAGCAGCACTGCGTGGCCTCACAATCCCAGCCACCCGACGAGCTCGCAAAGTGTTGTTTGAAAGACGACCCTGCCAGAGGCGATGGCTGCGCACTCGTACATGCGCTAGAAGCCGAGCACTTAAATGCTTTAGACCAAAGCAGGTGTTAATTACCTCTGTGGACAGCGAAGAACCATCGTCGGACTAGTGCACGGCATTTATTTTTGTGTTGCCGTGCGTTTCATAAAATCTGTTCTATGAGGTATGTGATCAATCTTCATTATTTTACCTGCGCTGTAGAAGCGGCAACAATTTTCTTTTTGATTATCTGGAAGCTAAATCTGCGTGCGCGTTAGAATTGGGGGCGCGTTAAAATCGTGCAAACAGTTTTCTTAAATAAAGAGCTGATAGAGTGAAACTACCCATACCAGCTTCATTTATAACGTGTTTTGAAGGTAAGCCCAGATATAACCAAATACTGATTAAACAACCATTTTTCGCAGAACTGTCGCGTTTGTTATAAGTGGGTTTGACTGTATTTATTGCGTGTACTTCATTCACTGGGCTTAGATTTTCATATGGCAGTTCTGGAGAATTGTCTGCTTTGGTAGGAAAGGCTTCCAGCATGGCCTATTTTATGGGCGTGTAGTGAAGCACCATCATTCATTTGTATTGATTGTTACATAGACCACTTAACCAAGGTTGGAGTAATCTTCTGCGGATACGTTTTTGGAGAATATGACTTCTTCGTCTGGTTCAAGGAAGGTTTCAAACAGTCTTCACTGTATCCAAAGTGTGAGGTCTAACCCCAATTTCCATAAAGGAGGGATTTTTTTTTTTTTTTCACACTATATTAGTTATTGTGTGGGGAAGCTGACTTGCAGTGTGCAAAAATGACTTTCACTCCAGTGCATCCAAGCCATGTGGCAAAGCCGAGCTAACCAAACCTGTCCGGTGGAAATTAAGTTGTGCTCTTTGTTTTGTGTTTTAAGAGTGTAAAAATGTTAAGTTATTTATACATCTAAGAACATAAACATCTCCAAAATGGTTGGCATGTTCTATGAAGATGTTGATCAGTCTTGAGCATTTTTAAGGCTCTTAGTTACTCTCTGTCTACTTAAAGGAGCTTTCTACTGTTTGCATAATTTGATATTAATTGATATTTAATCTAGAAAGTTTTACACAAAAGAAGTCAAAACACACAAAGCACAAGTGGCAAAAATATACTTGCGGTTGCCATACTGGTTCCGCATATTGGAACGATCCTTAATTTAAGTTAACTTGAACCGACCTTTGCATTTTATGCAATAACTACGAGGTCAAGGGAGTTGGAAAGCAATTCTTGACCTAGTTTTGTTTCCTCGTACCCACAGGGAACTGCCAGTGCCAGGATTCCTGGGGATGCATCATGGCTCCAGGAATTTTGTGAGTCGGCAAGACCGCAGCCAGAACATCTTGGCGGCGACGACCCCTCATTGTCCCGTCGTCTCCCACGTCTTTTCCAGAGGCACCAACCACATTCAGCCATATCATTTCTCGTCGTGCAGCCTTGAGGAGTACATCAACGCGCTACGGATTGGGCACGGCATCTGCCTCTTCAATAAGCCAGGACAGGTGAGCCTCACCGACGCGCCCCCTCAGCAGAGTGGTCGCTGGTGCTCGGCCATTGGCAGCGGACATTTTGAAGTGGCTGCAGTGGTATCGTTATGTCCTCTGTGCACCCCAGCTGGAAGACTTCCGAACCTGTGGTAACGGAATCAAAGAGCAAGACGAAGACTGCGACTGCGGCACCATGGAGGTGAGTCCGCAGCCACCGAAGGTCGCCATGGTCACTGACGGGATGAAAACAGCTGGAGGTCTTTCAGTCGTACCTCCACCAGCGCGAGCTTCCTACTCTCGATGACACTTGAGCGTCTCGTGAGCTTCGGGCGTGCGTGCGCAGCCAGTGCACTGCGGAAGGCAACGAGCGCGTAAGGCCGGGCATATCAAACAGGTGCCCTGCCGTTCTTGTCGTGCCAAACAATATAGCGGAGAACTGTTTTGTTAGTTTGTTAACGTTTTTCTTGTAATTTGACGAAAATGTACAGGGTCTGCAAGAAAAACTGTTTGGGGGTTTTCAGTTCTGCAGCCTAGAAACGGGGGTGGAAGCGCTGCGCCGATTACGCGATTGTGCGCCAATCCACTTTCGCTGCACCGTCCTGTTCCCAAGTGCAAATGTTGTGCCAAAACTGGCCTTTCTAGCCTACTAGTACTCTCTGAGGAAGTTTCTACATGGACTGCAAAAACCCCTAAACATTATGCACTGTAGAAAAGACTTAACGTGTTCTTGGGTAGGCCTTGGACTCGATCTAAAGCTTGGCTAGAACTAAGGGTTTAAAAATGTGAGTTTCTTATCATAGCATGACACTAAACTTCGATCCAGAGTTGCAAATTTTGCCTCGATCTGCGTGCAGGAATGTGCCAAGGGCGATCCCTGCTGCGACCCCATCACATGCAAGCTGCGCGTCGAAGCGAACTGTTCTGCGGGGCCTTGTTGTGAGAACTGCAAGGTCAGTACCCGACACCCATCCACCTCATCATTCTTCGTTGGCTTCGTTTTCCTCTGTGAAGCCCTACACCAGAGAATTTCTAGTGGTTAGACATTTGGAGAAATACGCAGTACACACCTCTTTCCTGCCATCTTTAACTGCACTATGTCATGCCTCAGGCCTGCACTACAAATATCTGTTGGACAACAAGGATTGCAATCAACATATCGTGTCAGTTTTAGCACCTGTACTAATTACCGCAATCCCTCGAAAAATAACCCACGCCTATTTTCGATGTGATTTGCTACTTTTTTCTCAAAAACACAGAAAGATAACCCACTTTTAGTAATTGCTGTGCCCTGGCCAACGGTGACCTCGGTCGAAATGAAGTTAGTTAGCTACGGCGGAAGATAAGCAGATATTGCTGACTGAGAAGGTCAGTTGTCTATGATCCATTGCCCCTCAATGTGAAAACAAGTTTGGGAGATTACAGAATATAAAAAAAGCGTTTTTATTTTATTTTTATTTTTTGATCGCACACCGAAAGTTAACTTACTCCTCATTTTCGCCTGATTTGCTCTCACTTTTAGGTGGGCTATCTCTCGGAATATTGTGGTAGTGCCAGGTGGAAAGGGTGTCTCAATTTGTGTATATTGTAAAGTAATCTTTAAAAAATTTGTATGAATAATCCACTGAACTGCAATTCATTTCCTCAGAAGTGTATTCCTGTGGGCATTTTAATCTGGTAAAATTCCCAAGTATAACTGCTTGTTTTCTTAAACTGCAGCTACAATGGACAGCGAGTTGTTTTCTGTTTAATGCAATATTAAAGTAATATTGGGAAATAATAATAGTAATAATAATAACCTTCATAGTCCTGTCTCGTTAATATCGACCCGGTTAACATGGATATCCCTCAGTATAGACATATTAGGAACAAACTGCGTAAATATATGCCTTTTAATGCGAAAGCATTAACTATCCCATGGAGTGGAGCTTGCAGCATATGTAACCGCAAAAAACCCCCAAAAATACCCATTCTCCCATTGGCTGAGCAAAACAGCTGCTAGATAGCCATTGGCAGACGCTTCACAAGAGTGCGCACTCGGCCGCCGCTCCTGTGTCAGGCGTTGGCGGAGGGGGAGGATTACGAGAGCGCGGGCTCGGCAACTTCGGCAGTAGCGAAACGTGGCTGTCCATGCCAGTACACCGCAGACGAACTAAGGGAGCGGAAGAAGGACATTCATGCTTTTGCATTCACAAGCCATAAGAAGTGTCCTTTTTGTCTCGTTATTGTGGAAGACTCAAATCGTGGACGATTTTTGGGGGAACGGAGGTGTCCTATATTAATGAGACATCCCTGTATAACTGATGCAATAAAAGAAATTTCTCTGTTGCCTTTGCAGCTGCGCTCTGCGGGACAGCTGTGCCGCACTCCTGAGTCCGAGTGCGACATTCCCGAATTCTGCGATGGCCGTTCGGGCGAGGTGAGAGCTTGAGAGTCACATTCGACAATCGTCGGCATTTTGAATACTTTGAAGATTCATCTCTGCTGAGTGGAAAGGAGCCCTGCAATGATTGTCAAGACAAGTTGACAATCCTCAGGTTGTCAACTTGTCTTGAGAGCGTGGAATTGAATTTTGTTTGCAATTCGCTTTTTAGCATTTTTCATACAGTAGGCTCATGAAAATTCAAAGTTGGATATTTCATACTTCAGGTTAATTCAAACAAATTTGAAGACTTTGGTTGTCCCGCTATGTTTTTAATGTATTCATGAGCCGCTTAATTTGAACGGCATTTTCGTGCAATTCAAAGTTATTGTTCTCGCGGCCCCGTTGAGTGCGCTTCTTTCTGAGCACTGGTGCACTGCAGAGAGGCAACAACTGCAAAGCTTGCTTCCACGGGTGTTGCTTCTCCGCAGTGCACCGGTGCTCGGTGAGAAGCGCGCTCAATAGGGCTCAAGCAGGCACACATGAGCTATAAAAATGGTCACCGCGCGGAAATTTCCATAGCAACTTGCACGGAAAATGTGACGTGGTGGCATGGCATACGTCCACTTCACAGTGTTCGCGTAAGTTGCTATGAAAACTGCTATGTGGTGCCCGTTTTCATCGCTCATGTGTCTCTTACTTAATAGCCCACATTAGACAACTTCTTGTGCTGATGAACAAACTTCATTTTGTTTTGAGTTCTCATGGGTTGTCAAACAATCCATGGTAAACAACATTTTTGAGGGATAAATAGTTTGTCATACATTTTCACATACCTATGTTTCACGTGGGGCATACCTGCTTATGATCAGTAGGCCTATGTAGAGGAAATCATCAAAATATTTGCTTTGTATTTGTAGCCATTCATTTGGCAAATCATAATTTTATCTGGCATCTTATTTAGATGAATTTCTGATCATTCAAATTTCTGATAATTCAAACAAAATTTGTAGCTTCCTGGAGCCTGCATTAATGAGAGTCTACTGTAGCTTATACTAATTCTCTGTAAAGAATTACTCAGTGGTGTATTATAACTAGACATTTAGCCCTCATGCTATCTTCTGAACAATGTAATTTTGACAAAAAAAGTCCCTTTTTTTTATTGTTTGACAAAAATGTATTTTTTGATGGTCTATTTAAATGTAGGTTTTGCTGGTGGAATATCGTTTGCGTAGCCTGTAGTTCTTTATTCTTTTACACAGCCCATTGGTTAGAAAGCACACAAACACAAAGTTTATAAAGTCATTCCAGAAAAACTATTCACTTATACTATATCAGTATTGTCATGACATCAGTAGCTCAAAAGCCTGTAAACATATTAGAAGAAACACTTCAACTTTGAATTCTTATAGTGCTCATAATTTTGCTACATTGGTCTCTACTAGAGATCAAATCAACTGTACCATGCTTCTACTGATTTTGTGTGCATATGCATTTTGTCAGAAGTTTCCAGTAACATATGGGCAACAAGTGCAAGCTCTATTGACTCCCCCCATAACTCCCCATGAATACAAACAAATGGATGTAGTAGTGCCTCGATGTGTAATGGCCTTAACATACCTCGCAGTGCCCAGGAAACATCTACAAGAAGAACGGCCAGGAATGCAAGAAAGGTAGTGGCTTCTGCTACCGGGGAAAGTGCCAAACTTCGGACGAACAGTGCGAGTACATCTGGGGCTTCGGTGAGTACTGCCCAGGATGACTTTGAATGCGTCGGCTCACTGAGTGCAATATTAAGGAGCGTGAACACCCGTCTCGGTCTCGCTGCCTTGATCGAAAGTGAGTTGCGTATGTGTGTAACCGAACCTGCTGAGCTCGGGGTAGCTTGGCATCTGCCAACCGTGAAGGAGGGAAATGTCTTCCTCAAGAAAAGCTGCATGCCAGACCATACTGAGTAATGCTAGATTTTTATGGCACTGTGGGAGGAATGACATAATGTAAATGGCTTAATTTCTCGTGGTAGCAAATACATGGCATGTGACTTACAGGACATGATCGCAGAGTGATTTTTTTGGTATATTTAAGGGTGAAAAGAAAGAACTGTAAATATAAATGAATAGGCCATAGCAAGCATGACTTTAGGGAACCCTATACTGTATGGGGAGACTTCACTGTTAGCCCCGAGAAGATGAAGTGGCACCACCTGGCGGCTCCTTGTCGTAACGTAGTACCGAGGATCACGTGACTGCTTCTGCATTTCGTTGATAGCA
>JAZHYW010047276.1:0-20594 GCA_037355805.1 Ixodes ricinus
GATATAAACATGCAATATATGATATTATAATGTTTGTGTAAGTGAGGTTTATTTAATCCAATTTATCTTTTTCCAAATCTACTAAAGAAGAAAATAATTTTAAATAAATGATGTTATTCTTTACATTTTGTTGACCATGACGTTAACATTCCCCGCGTACACATTTTTGGCTTATTTTTTTTTCTATTCTTGAGAAACCGATTAAAAAAAATGTCTCTTTTCTGCTCAAAGCTTGTAGGAATCAAAATTTTAAGATATCCGAGGCCGATCTTATTAAAAGAAACAAAAACACGAAAACCTATTTACTTTTTTTTTAATTGTCCATGATGTACTATCTCATTCAAATGAAATGCGAACTGTGGAGCTCGTGGCCATCGGAACATGCTGCGCCTCCTGGAGGCCTGTTGAAACTTATAAAAGAGCCGTTAGGTTAGCAGGGCGCTGCAAAGGGTGTGCGTCCTACTCCGACCTGTTTGACCCTCACCAAGCACAACACAAGCTTCGACGCTCCACCGGGAGTGTGCTGGAAATTCCGTCAGAACCACTTTATTTTGCTCGGCATGAGCCATGCGAGGAAGCTCTCCGCTCGCAGTATGTTTGTTTAAACCCTACCGCATGACAACAGAATTCCATAGGTCACCCCGATTGCGCACTCACGAAACTTAATGGCAGGAGGAATCATACACACTCCCTTCGGCTCACCTGACTCTCCATGTGTTTTATTTATTCATTTACATAGATTATAAAGTTTGTTTGGCGCGGGAGAATCCTGAGGGTTGATATGTGTGTTGGGCGTATAACCTCGTTCTAAGAAAAAGTTGCTTCCTAATGCTCTTCTATTCGAAGCTTGTAACGAAGGTGAATATTGTCATGAATGACGGTTGATGAGGCGACGAAAACTGAAACAAATTAAACGTTTAATGGGGCGAACCTTTGTCTAAAATAAAAAGAAAACAGAAGATAACAATCGAGCGTCGAGGGTGTCAATGGCGGAGCAACAGCAAGATCGAACACTGGGGCGAGACTGACCACGACTTGCCACGCGGAGTACCTTTGTAACCGCGTTGGTTTCGGCAACAGTCGGCCTAGAACGTTCGGCGTGTAGAACATTCCTAACTCGATCAGACGAGAACGTTCCGGATTTGAAAGAACGCCAAGTAGAAGGAATAAATGAAAGAACATTTTGCTCCCTGAAATCGAACCCAGATCCTCCGCGGAACAGCCGAGCACGGCCATGTACGCGCTCGCTCAGCGACGCTCGTGGCGTCAATCTCGCCTTTTAAAATCGCTTGGTCTCGGTGCGACCCGTACTCAGTCGAGCTTGGTCAATCCGTTTAGACTAAGGGCCCAGGCCTAACAAGAAGAAAAAATGTCAGTTCTTGTGTTTTAGGCACAGGCTTAGACAGCTTGTGATGATTGTAGAAATGGGATGCTGAAGATCTTATAAACACACTTTTATAGAATACATTTTTGAACCAACAACTTCACAAGGAACCAGGGCCACGCGCAATTAGAAAATGCGGAGAAAAAGTCAGTGCACAAGCGTTAACTAGCACACAAGAGAGTGATTATGGCTATGTTAGGTTAGTTTTCATCAAGGGTTTTCATCAATGGATTTGCTTTTCTTCCCAGTTATACCCACACCTTCGGCCCCCCCGCCACCATGCCCGTTATATATATATATATATATATATATATATATATATATATATATATATATATATATATATATATATATATATATATATATATAATAATTTTCATCCTCTTATTAACCGACGTGTCTACTTAGGCGGGATATGCGTTCATATATTATATATTTTTGATAAAAAGCACACAATCTAAATTTTAACTGTTATATGTAAATACAGAGTCGATCATTTGGTGATATTTTCCGTATGAAACACGTTTACAATATGTGGTCATTCACATTGATTTAAGGGTGGTTTAATTATCCATACTAAAATTCTTATAGGTTTGCTATCCTAACAGCCTCAAACTCCGGCTTTAACAACGATGCTTTTCACTTTCACCAGGGCAGAGAGCTGTTTAATTTTCTTATGAACCACGCCATTCAGTGCATCAGGTATTCATGAGTGCCTCAACTGAAAGGGTGTTGAGAGTGGCAGACGATATCTTCACTTAGAAACGAACAAGACGTCCGACGTGACTTTCGAGAGTCATGTTGCTCCTCAAGGTCACAAAAGTGTAACTTGTGGCAACAATGAGCGTTTCCATTACAGTAGTGTGTTTTGTGTCTAACCCTAGGACTGTTAGGTAGCGCAGAGAAATTAACGGATTACTTTTTGTGGTAACGGGCACTTACTTTTACGGAGTGTGATTGCAACCATAATTAAATACAATTTATCCTTATGAAATTGTAAATGTAATTCCTTACGTTTTTAGTAACGTGTAAATGTCTGGCAAAAACTGTGCGAATTTCGAGACAGAATTGCAAGATAGGACACAGTGACGGCTGCTCGCGCCTAACTGAAGTCAATTACCTGGCAAACTTTTATGTATCAGATAGCAGCGATCGCCCTCTTTCTTCTCTAGTTATTGTCTTGTGTGAAGTGCTCGCTTTGCCAAAACGCAGGTCCGCCAGCTACCGGATTCCCCAAATATTTTAACGAAACACAGTAACTTTCTCATTGACATTTTGCAGGCTGCCAGTGTCTCGTTCAACGTGCACATTAAATTGTCACCCATGTGTCAAAAGTGTGAAATAGAATTTAAGGCAGTTCATTCCTGCATTGAACACCTGAGAAGCTTGATTGACGTCAGTTACCGCAGCATGACGCTGCGGTAATGCTCCACGGACTCGCACTCGAGACGCGCGCGAAAGCAGCCTGCTCCTGTTGCGAGCGGTGAGCTTCCTCGCATGGCCCATGCCGAATAAACGAGATTGGCTGTGACGGAACTTCCAGCGCACCACCGAAGCAGCGTTGAGGCTTAGAGTGTGCTGAGTGAGGGTCACACACATCGGAGTAGGACGCACACCCTCGCACCGCGCTACTCTCCAACCCGCAGTTTTATCAGTGTCAAGAGGGCTCAAGGAGGTGCAGCATAGCGCATAACCCATGTATATAAATATTGGTTGACTGTGCTTTGTTGTGTTCTCGGGACAACCAATTAATTAGCCCGCCTTTTGACTCAACTTGCAATTGTGGACAAAGGCATGCTGGCTTTACCGTAACGTTTTAGTTGGTCACAAGAATAACAGGTTTAGCAAAAACAAACTACTTCACCGTGATGTATCATATCATTTATCTTTCTCGCAATATCAAGTGTAACCCCAAAACGTAATGCTTAGCGAAAATGAAGTACTTCACTTTAGTTGCAATCAAATATACTTGTCTAGAATCACTTCCAGATAGCTGTCGCTTACATCGTCCGGTTTGTAATAATCGTGGAATCTAACAACAGTAACATCGGAGATCTGAAGTTTACCTAACATAACAGTTAGGAAAAATGCTTTGTGTTTCCAACTTTTACCTAAAACAAATTTCAATCAGAAGGGTGGTCAGATATTGGATTATGTAATAAAGAGGAAGAACAAGTGCACTGTGAGTGCACTGGCTTGTGTACCTTAAAAACCCCTGCTTCCTTAACGTAGTCAATCAGATTATTCCAGGATAATATAATAGGAAGACGACTATGGGCCCTACTCTACACCGCTGGACCGAGCTCCACCGAGGAAACGGGACATCGCAGTAGTCTGTGATGTTCCCGTACTCAGTCGAGCTTGGTCCATCCGTTTAGACTAAGGGCCCAGGCCTAACAAAAGAAAAAAATGTCAGTTCTTGTGTTTTAGGCACAGGCTTAGACTGCATGTGATAATTATAGAAATGGGATGCTGAAGATCTTATAAACACATTTTAATTTTTTATAGAATATATTTTTGGACCAACTACTTCACAAGGAACCAGGACCACACGCAATTAGAAAATGCGGAGAAAAAGTCAGTGCACAGGCGTTAACTAGCACACAAGAGAGTAATCATGGCTATGTTAGGTTCTACAGCGATCTATGCAAAGAGAAGCTCCAAGAAAAGTTTAGCAGGTGCATACAAAATGTTGCCGAAATGTTTTGTATTTTTCTTTACAATATATCGTGCTATGCATAATGCAGTATTTCAGTTCAAAAATGCATCTCAGAGTAAAAAAGAAAAAAAAACATTGGTACAGGCGATAATTGCTCGAAATATTCGCTATGAACCAACATTTTAAAGCTGTTTTTAAAGGGAAATCACTTTTTATACTGGGTTTTTGTGTCATTTCGCCGTATTACTCTTACCCACACCCATCTCACACCCACAAACAATTAAAAGCGCTCAATGTTGGGGCGCTCTCCTTCCACAATTAAAGAGGGCGTATCTCTATGTATGGAGGTGAAAAGGGTGCAGCCATAAAGGGAAATCTCTAAAACAGTATTTTTATATTTGTAAGTGTTCACATTTTAGGAATACAGCAAGACCCCACCGCCCAAAGGGGAACCGGATGTATGATGTCGGCCTGCGCGGGCAAGGTTAAGATCTTTTTTTTTTCTGAGCTTCTGATTTGTAGGTCGTAGGACTCCGTCATCATTTCCCCGTTGGAAATTGAGTCCGATGCAAATTTGTTTGCGGTGTGGGACATTGCATTACGGAACGGCGAGTACCGCGCCGCACTCGAAGATAGTCAAACGTACACTCTCTGGAGGGCTGCCGAAATTTTATACAGGGGGGGGGGGGGTGGTAGCTATAAAAGTTCAGGCATAAGTAATACACGTGTATTTGGGTCAAACAACTTCACGTGTGAACGTTTTTTTTTAATGTTTGTCATATTTGTTTTTATTTTTGCGACGGATGCTAAGTCTACCAGACGTCCGCAGCAGTGCAGTGCTTCAATATAGCCACGCGAATACAATGCGTATAAACACAGTTCCGCTGTCAAAGCACACATATAGGCACTTAATATTTGTGCAAACAGCCACTTTTGTCGCAAGTCAGCCAAAGGCGTAAACATGGCGCACGTCAGGTCTCAAGTGACAATACCGTCCTCATCTTTTGTTGACGTAATAACCTAGTGATTTTGATAGTTTTTAGACATAGTGACTATTCTAAAGTTAAAAGAAAGCTGTTATTAGAAATTTAATATATCACATCAAAAGATGAAAATATATATTACAGCAAGTGAGAAATCCAGCAGTTATTGCTTGTCAAGTTAATTGATGTAGCCAGAAAGTTAGAATAATAGCAAAAAGAACCTGGATAGACTGCGAATGAGGTGAGGATGTATAGAAATGTTGAGATGGTGCAACCAAAGAAAAGGGGGGGGAGAGGTCTATTGCTCTTAGAAGGGAACCATATAAAGGATATCCTGGCCTCATGGTATGCTGGTATATTAGATGTTTCTCTTTAAGTCAGAGGCACACCCGACGCTAGGAATCGATGGGGCAAACGTCACGTGTTCGTCAACATCCTGTGCGCGTGTTATCATACGCCATCCCAATCAAACCCTGTACATAAGCATTAACATTGCGATTCTAGAGTGATAGCTTGTTTGTGTGAATTGTAGCCTTGGACTCACATCTTACTTAAGGTAAAAGAAGGATAGGTAGACGAAAGACAGTTTTGCACTTGCGGCCGGCCTCAATGACAGCTTATATTGTTGGGTTTAGAGTGTCAAGTGTGCGAAAACCTCTCGGAAATATAAATCCGTGTAAGAACATTTTTTTTTCGAAAGTCTTTTGGCCTAATTTATTCTAACTATATCGTTCTATTCCCCTATGACAGGGTCTCAAACACGTGGCCCGCGACTCTTTGGGATGCGGCCCGCAAACCTCCCGCGGATTCGAGCCCCGTTTTGAATGCCTCGAGCGCCATTAAGTAATAGTTCCATATTGTCTATTCATTTTCGCTTGAAAAAGAGCTCTGCTCGTATAACCTTCTCACACATTTTGTACTATTCTGTTTTCTTTTGAACGGCGTACTACTTCGCCTAAACATTAGCTCTCGGCCCTTTCTCATGTAAGTCAACCGGAACGGCACTACCCTTACTAGGCAAGAAAAAGCGAGCTCTTTGCTCAGGGATGCACCTCGGCTGCACAAACTTTTGCTCAGCATGAGCAACTGCCGAAGATAAAGCTATGAGCTCGGACTTCACGTTGACAGAAATACATTTAAAATGGAAGTATTTTCTTATAATGCTGCTATAATGATCCCGAGGAAAGAAAAAAAACTGCCATATGAAGATATTTTTGCATGCCTGTTTAGCCTATTGATTTGTGCGACGGTGAAGCACGTTGTGATTGTCCTCGATCTGTTAAAAACTGCCAGTGCGTTCGTATTTTAAATCTTCTTATAACATCAGGCGTTGGCCCAAAGTAGTCGTATAGGCAGATGAAAGCTAAAGATGGCAAAGCGGTAAGCTTACAAAAAGTAGCAGCAAAGGTTCCTCTCTAGAAATCGACGTTTGCACCGTGAAACAACATTGCGGTGTGTTTCTATTTTTGTCCCAAAACAGCAAAACATTGCACCGAAAGGACGAGCGTTAACGGAGAACGGGGGCTTTCCTTTGGCCCTCGTCCTCTTGGGAATGAGCATTCTGGCCGCTACACTTCAATGAGTTTGAGACCCCTGCCCTATGAGTTTCAATGAAAAGCATTTATCTCTGAACGTATTTGCCTGCACCTGAGGCAATTTTACATTTGGTTCTTGTTTCTGCACCATCACCCTATTTACATTACTCGAAAGGCGACGAGTTGCCGGAATTTTGTTGTTATTGCATGACAACGGCTGTTTGAACATTTTTATTTAAGCCGAAACAGCATCTGTTACAGATCTGCAGCAAAATCAGGCTATCTCTTGTTGAATTGAAATCTTTTCTGGATGTTAGTCGGCTCAATAGTGGCAAAGGGTTGAAAAGTGCAAAATAAAAGAGTATAAGGAGAAAATACGAAGGATATGGACAGCGCCTATCCAGGCATTTGTGCTTTTTGCGTGACCTCGTCTCTTTTGTGCCTTTTTAACCTTTTTTATACGTTTATATTTTTTAAGATTAAACAAAATATGTTAGACTTTCCGAGAGTACCAGATATTATAGCGCATAATTAAACTAGGGAATCTGGACAATCGTGCTCTCTAACTGATTGATGTTGTCCACGTTCACTAGAAAATAATAAATAAAACGAGAAACGTGGTCCAACTTTCAAACTGGAGCTCTGAAGAGCTGGTCAAGTATGGCCGGTCTGATGGTAATAGGTTCGTAGTTTTCGTTTAATTTTTTTTTCGAGCAACGTGGATATTAGTTATTCTACGAAATAGAAATAACAGCCCATTCGCCCGCAATCGAGCAGTCCCTGTTAACTTTCCTAGCCTCCATTTTTTCTATTACACAGAGTTCACAAAGCTGACATATTTTGTCCTATTTCGAAACAGCAATGCGGTTCATAGGCAAAGCTGCAGTAAAATATAAACTTACTTTGAATAAAAAATAATGTTTATCCATAAAAAAGCCTCTTATAAAAAAAACTATTTTCATCTTATTTGCGAAAGGCGACGCAAGCGGAGATAATAGAAAATAGGATGGAGACATTTGGAGCAAACTTACAGGTAAAATAACCTGCTTTTGTATTCGTTGCTCTACGTGTGTGTTCTGGCCCGCCTTAGCAGCTTAAAGAAGATCAGAAGCCACATGAATGAGTAACAGCATCTCACAAGTTTATATTTAACTTGGCGTCGAGAATGGAAATCATGGGAATGAATAAATAAACAAGTCCAAAATCTAATCCGACGGGTCGAAATTCAATTTTGTTGGCCTCCCAAAAGAAGAGCCTTTCTGGCCCCTGAGCTTAGTACTGGTGTTGTTGACACTAGAGAGACTAGATTGGATCTGTCGACGCAAGTAACCTCGAAGCTGGTTGTTGGTACCCTTGAATCTGACGTCTTCACACAGGATAGCAATATAGATAAGAAGAGCGCAAACCCCTGACCACAAAAGAAAGAGAGACGAAGTGGACAGAAGCCTCAAATTGTATGTTCCTTGATATGTGTTGGCTTCGCAAAAAAGGAGGGAAATATATTCTAGAGACAAAAACCAGAGTACCAGGAAATCGAATCCATCCTTCCTTGGGAATCCCCTTTGCACCTATCGTCCCAGTGGTCATAAGAAAGGTAATGATGTTCTACAGGGATTTTACAGTATTTCACAAACAAAGTATTTCAAAGTATTTCCCAAAAAACGCGAATTTTAGACTGACTGACATTTCTTTGTCCCAAACCGTATTATCTCGATTTTAATGAGATTGTTTTCTATGGTTCGCCACTTTATAAGATAATAACTTAAATAGCGTTTACTTTCCCGTTGTTGGAATGTATTTGGCAGTGGTTAGCATTTACATAGTAATATTGTTGAATAGGTAACCACTCTAAGATTTGTGAAATTTATATCTATTTTTTGATGCGTCATGGTAATTCAAAGGGTAGCCTGCTCTTCCAAGTGGATGTTTACTTTAAATGCCAGCACGTTACCTACACCATATTTTATATTAAAACAAATTATCTGTCCGACAAGTGTGTGAAGCTTGTCCACGGAACATACTCTGGAAATCAAAACGACTTAAACAAGTGCCTTTCTAAAACAAATGTAATGAAAATAGCTTTTTTATATAGTGAAATAGTGTCGCTTAGTAATATCCTAATGTGTTTATGTCATATGCATATAATTTTTTGTTTTATTAAAGTCCAATGTTTTGTCACGGAAATTAATACGCAGATTAATTGCAAGCAATACAATTGTTAGGTTGTTATCGGAAATGCTCAACTAAACAACCTGCCATTTATGTAAAAATATTTAATGATAAACCAATGCCTGTAAAACTCTAAATTTGGCAACAAAAACAAATTGAAGTCATGTGCAAGGTCCGGTTTTCTGTTCTTCACCTGGATACAACAATAGTAGGAAATAATTCAGGTAAGTTTTAAAAACATTTAGGGAAAGATATGGTAGTAGAACTGCTATATTGTTTTTGCAAAAACATAAAAGAAAATTGAAGGATATTCACTATGGAAAACTAATTTGTAACAATAACTTTAACGGCTCTCTTAACAGATGTCTTCTACAAGGGTGAAGTATCGCAGTACTTATCACTTAATAAAATGCACATATGAGCGAAGGAAAATTTTTTAAATTTTAGTATTTAAAAAAAACTAGCCCGTTGTAGCAGTTTAAGCAGAATCAATTTGAGAAAACTGAATCGATTTTCAATTATATGCGCAATACGTTACTAAGCTATAACGTGGAGGTAGACCAGGAACCATATGAATTAGCGACATACATTATTACCTTCAAGGTTTATGGTGGTTCTTAGTGAGGCCTCTGGTGGAAAAATAAAAGCGCACACCTGCTTCATCAGCTAAAACATAACGCGTAGATTTGCGGGATTCAGTCGTGTGTAACGTTTAAACAAGAACTGTTTCGAGGAAATCATAATTTTCCGCAGGGTTCTAGAGCTAGGTCAAATCCCGACTTGATGAACAAAGTCATAAAACATTACTAAAATTAGGTTATTTTTTGACGAATCATATCCATGAGGTTTAACGCAAAACATTATGGGCTGGAATTGATTCGAAAAGTGTTAAGTTCCAGTGTGACTAAAAACGTTACACGTAGGCCAAGGCAACATAAAGCGTGCATGGGTTATAGCATTCATCGCATACGCATCCAAAGCATATGATACCAATTACAAGTCATAACAACTAGGCACGATTTACCGCACCCGGGAGAATAGCCAAGGGGCTGAGCACTAACCGAACGCCCGAACAGTGAGATCCCCAAACGCACGCCTTTGCTCGGCTTCACAAGGGGAGTATGGACGCGAGGAAATCCAGCTGCACTAAGTATAGCTTGCCGCCAACGGACGCGTACGGTAGTACTCGTCTTTTCGCGGCAGGTGATAGTTAGTACAGCTTAATTCGTACACCTACGATCCTCGGCGTAGCGTGCCTCAATGGCCTTCTGTTTAGGGTGATGCCACCCTTTGCAGTACCCGATGCCGACAGCACGCGTTCACAGAGAAAATACAAAGAAATCGCCGGAAACAAAATGTCGCCGTAGCACAGTCAGCGCCACGAGCGCGTGCGTGGACACGCTGTTTCACGTGCTTCAGAACAAAAAATAAAAAGAAGAATTGGAAACAAAATGGTCGGATGTCATCACCCCAAGCAAAGCGCGCATGAAGGCACCCTACCTCGGCGGTGAGTCCACGCTTAGACCAGCATATTTAGTCTGCGGCGTCGGTCGGCGTTAAGAAACAATTCGCCACGCATACTTAGTCAGGTGCGACCTTTGGAGTGCGCACCTGGCTTGCGAATGACGAAGGGTAGGTTTCCACGTGGAGTGCCGGCACACCGGTGAATCATAACGTAGTAAGGTATGGCGGAGCGGACGCGTGACGTCACAACGTGAGACAACTATCAATAGGTAGCGTGAAATACACGATAACATTTTCCCCTCGCGCGTACTTCAGTTACCATAACGGGTTCCTGGCAATGCAAGATCGATAAGACCGAAATACCTTAGAAGTGCCCACAGAAAAAGCGAAAGGCGTGGAAAACGTCTGATGACGGCGTGACACATTTTTCTCCCGAATCAGTTTAAACTTGTCTCGGTCATTTTGATAAACCCGGTGAGTACATGGGTTGGCAATGTGTGAAAGCACATCTAAAACCACTTATTGATCACTGTAACTAAGCCTAAATAAACATACTGTACGCATATAGACTACAGATTATGTGCTCACCGCTCTAGCATTTTGAATCTTGTAATATAATCATAGTGTGATCCGGGTGCCCATCTTTTAAAGAAAAAAATATTGAATTGCGTCATTGTGAGAAACCTACTGGTGGTTGTCGGTGACCACTTATGGAATTCCGGTAAAGGTTCTGTTACACCTCGACGTGAACGCTGCGTAACGCTGCGCACAGAAATACTGATTGGTCGCGGATATCGAACTCTGCTCGCCGGGCAATGAGAGGCGCACATTCTACGTTATGTTGCGTTTGCTGCGCTCAACATCGAAGTATAACGGAGCCTTAAATGATTCGGGTCTGCAAACCAGCGAGCGATACCTTTACGAAATGTCTAGCTAAAATAAAATATATTATTCGCAAATATTTCGCTTTTTGTTACCCTTTGAAATAAAAAAGACACATTTTGTTTTAAATGCGAGCTCCAGCGAAATAATGAGAGTCATTGATTTGCTTCACAATTGCCTGCACCTATCATTACACTAATCTCGCTTAGTAACCAAAACTGCTAGTCGCAATAATTGTATTTTTGCGAGGTTTTTTGCGAAGTTTGCGAGGTTGCGAGGTTGTTCTGCCAACACTAAGACATGTCACGTCTGAGGTTGTCATATGGGACAAACGTTGGCCATTAGGGCTTGCTCCCCGCTGGTTAAAATACGTCTGATGGCGCGAAAACAAATTCTGAATATACTAACGCCAAAATAAAAACAAGACGTGCGTAAAATACTTATTTTACTGCCTGCTCATCTTGTAAATTACGAGGAAAAATTAAATGAAAATATTGGTTCTTCTTTTGTATTCAAAAAAACATTTATGTGTCGTCTACACGAATCGAAACGATCGGTCCTCGAATATTGCCTGCCTGCGTTATTAAATGAACTGAGTGGAGTTGACCTTTAAAACAACTGGACTTGCTGATGACTTGGTTCAGATAATCGCAAGGAAAGCCTAAATTTATTTTTCCAAATTTTGACGCAGCAAATTTGGTTATTGCTGCAACGCAAAAACAAGCAGAAGGCAAGTAGTCATGAAAGTAACATTGGGTACGCAGTTTGTGGACGAAAACCCGAAGTATAAATGGTCCTTATTTTGTATGTAAACAATTTGCTAAGCCTTAAGAGTGTACCTTTAACTCATGTCAACTTCGCTTTGTGGTAACAATAAACGTTACGCTGTGGCAAGCGTTACGTCCGGACGGAGACACTGGAAACGCATATAGCCCTAACCCTCCCCCGCCCTCCTCTCTCTCCCCCGTGAACCTAGGGAAGGCGCAGATTTGGACGTAACTTGGGTTACGTCGGACGTAAAGCTAGACACTCCGTAAACGTTATCGTGAACCTGCGTTATTATATAGTTTTATAATTGTACGTAAAACGCTGTTCAAACTCAGCGCCACCACTCGGTTACCCATATATTGATATATTGTCGGCTACTCAGAGTTAAAATTGGTCATTGCAGCAGCCGGAACGTCTTAACCATGCTTATACTCGGCGACGAATATTTTTGGCAATGCACGGGGGGGGGGTACAGGCACGCGTTCCCCATCCCATTTTGAGCGCTGGATAAGGCTGTGCGCGGGCTCTCCTCAACTTCCACTGCATTGCCAAGAAAGGTTGTCGCCGAGTATAGGTTTTGATCATGGATAAAAACGACACCAAGTAGTTGAACCGGTAGGTCACGGAACAGAACAAAAAGTGACCAAAATGGGCCGTCTGAAAATGGCGTTGAGTTCGGGGAACACTGCACTTCCTCAGTGTCTATAAAAGCGTTTCCTTTGTTTTTTGTACGGCTTTAGTTGTTATTAGCTCATCCCTCCACTTTAAATTAAGTATATCGTGATGCTGCAGCTGTTGATGTTGTTGTTGCATTTTTAGTTGTAGACGTTGTTGATATTATAGTTGAGGGTAAGTTGTCGTTGTCCAATCCTTGAAGTATATGGATCGCCTGCTGTGGGAATTTAACTTGGGTCCGCGGCGTGCGGAGCGTAGGCCTTACCAAGCGTTGGCAACCCGCACTACACTTTGGTTTTTTTACAGAGAGGCTGTTTATGGGTAGGGTTCCGCGGATGTTTTCGCGTGAGTAACCAACAAGCTCTGCGCTTGCACCGCCGCACGCTCCGCACTCTCAGGCCTTCCCCGTATAAAATATGGGGAAGTAAATAACCAAATGAAAGCCTTGACGAACGAGGAGCGCAACATAATTTTAGTATTTTGCTTTAGAACAGTTACTGCTGCTCTGATGCAGACGATGGCACGTGCGGCGCGTGAAAACACCATTCTCTGCATTCTCCCTTTATGCTTAGGTAATTTTTCAATAGGACTATTCAGTAGATTAATTATCAATAGGAATCATTTTCAAGATGAGTAGACTCTCAAGTACATATTCAATGTTTCTCAAAGATTCGCCGCTCTGGCAGCGGAGTCGGCCATGTATGCGCTCGCTCCGCCTTGTCTTTGTCGTCGTTACAAGCGCTTGCGTGCCTAGTTTCCTTTTCTTCTGCTCACCCTGTGTGGCGGTCCCGTCGCGCGTGTCTAGTTTCCTCGGGCTTCTGCTGGCGGGTCTGTGTCATGTGCTAAACAGCCTCGCTGGTGATCCACCTTCACAGAGTGCAACTTACCCCGCAATTGTTACATCATGGGTCCAAACAAACCGTTGCTAGGGCCGTTGTTATGGACAAATACATGGTATTTTACACTTTACTACAGCAACTACATGTGGCTAGATTTTGCTACGAATACCCGACCCTTGAGAAATCGGGAGACTGATTTAAAATTCTAGAAATCACAGACACAGATATAGAAAACTTGAATGCCATACATGCTTCGACAGAAGTTTGATGGTAATCACTTGTTTCTGAAATGTTTACTACTGGAACTTCCGGTCCTCAAGATGACTGCAGCAGACGACGATAGCAAGATGTGTGCCGTCTGCCACGCCGGCCCAACACCGGCCGGCCAAGCCGTCGCCGTTGTTCGAATCGTGTGAATAAAGATGATAATCTGATATTGCATTTGTTTGTAATATAATAAGTTTCAGACACTTATAAAAATTTATACGGGGGTGCGATGCAAAATATCATTTATAGAAACTCCCAGCGTTGATCGAAATGATCTTCTGTTAAAATATCGCATTGCACCCATGAGAAAAGCACTTCAGGTGATCGGTTAATTGAGATCCCAAATTTCGTTTCCGGACATGCACTATGGGAGGGTGATAGGTACCTGGTTGTATCATGGCTGCGATGATTACTGTGAAATCGCGATAGATATTCAATTCTTTAGTAACCTGACAACCTCAAGAATAACAATATTGAACCAATTACCTCGGCGGCGTACGATTTGTTTCTCATGCTGGCCTTCAATACGCCGGTAATGCACTTCAGGTCGTCGTTGTAACTGATCTGCATGACATGGTCTGATTTTGGGGCATTTCACCCCTCTGGACAAAAATGAATTTTAGAAAGCGGAGCTCTTAGGCGCCCGTTTCCGGCTTCAGTGGCGTCGCCGTTGGCGTAATTGCGCGGTGCATCATGGGTAAATTTTCCTGAAGGAAACCGAGGTCCTCCCGAAGGGACCCGAGTCCTCTCGAGGTCCTCGAAGGAACACGAGGTCCTCCCGAGGTCCCTCCCGAAGAACTCAAGGTCCTCCCGAGGTCCTCCCGAAGGAAGCCGAGGTCCTTCCGAGGTACTCCCGAAGGAACACGAGGTCTTTCCGAGGTCCTCCCGAAGAAACCCGAGGTCCTCCCGAGGTCCTCCCGAAGGAAGCCGAGGTCCTCCCTGAAGGAAACCGAGGTCCTTCGGGAGGACATCGGAGATGGGGGGGCGGGAGAGGGGTCACGTGATCCCCCCCCTTCGAGTTCGGCGTAACCGCGCGGTGCATTATGGGACGCGTGACGTAACTGATGACGTCATCGGCATCCGCATTCATTCATTCATTCATTCATTCACTCATTCATTCATTTATTGTACCCTTAAGGGCCCTTCTTCAAGGGCATTACATAAGGGGGGGGGATCATACATGAAAAAATACAAAAACAAAGCACCAGGTGTTGCAGCTAACAATGCTGCACTTGCATAAGATGTGAAAAAATACAATGATTGATTCTTAGTAAAAACGTGAAATTATAGCATCACGAAACAAGGTGGGGTCATCAATGGCCACTATATCAGGTGGCAGGTCGTTCCAGTCTATGATGGTCTGTGGGAAGAAAGATTGGTTAAAATAATTAGTGCGACCAGTGATCCGCGACACATGGCGTGAGTGGTTTAGCCGTGATGATGATCTGCTAGGAGGAAGAAGCAGTGAGGAACGTAGTATTGGGTGAAAATGGTAAACCTTATGAAACAAACTTAAGCGTGTTATTTTACGTCGTACATTGAGAGTTTGGATATCGAGCTGACGTTTGAGAGATGAAACACTAGTCGTTGGGAAATAGTCGTTTAGGATAAATCTAACAGCACGATTTTGGATGGACTCAAGATGGCTGATGAGATAGGCTTGGTGTGGGCTCCAAATGGCTGATGCGTATTCCAATTTCGGTCGCACATATGTTTCGTAGGCCAATTTTCGTAAGTGAGAGGGCGCTTCTTTCAAATTTCGTTTGATGTACCCCAGAGTCCGGGAAGCTTCTGCCACAATAGTTTCGATGTGGTTATTCCAGATTAGATCACTTGTCAGCGTTACACCGAGGTATTTATAATAAGATGTAGAGTCAACTAGGTCGGAGCCAATAAAATATGAAAAGTTGCTTGTTGTTTTTTTCCGAGTAAAGCGAACCAGCTTGCATTTTGACATATTCAATGACATAAGCCATTTGGAGCACCAAGCATAAATTAAACTTAAATCACTTTGAAGCTGAAGATGGTTATTGTGAGAATTAATTTTGCGATACAGAACACAGTCATCCGCGAAGAGACGGATGCTAGACGTGATTGAGTTAGGTAAATCGTTAATAAATATTAGAAACAGTAAAGGTCCAAGCACGGATCCCTGAGGAACCCCAGAAGTGATGCGACTGCAGTTTGATTTATGGTTGTTAGCAACAGTGAACTGGGTACGAGAAAAAAGAAAGTCACGTATCCAGGAGACAACAAGAGGGTCAATGCCAAGACAAGAAAGTTTATCGATTAGGCGATGATGAGGAACCCTGTCGAATGCCTTCGAGAAATCAAGGAACAAGGCATCTGTTTGGCTTAGTGAGTCAGTATTAGTGAAAAGTTCATGAGTGAACTCTACAAGTTGCGTTTCGCACGAGAAGCCCCTCCGAAAACCATGCTGGCGATTGTAAAAAAAGTTATTTTCTTCTAGGTGGGAAATAACGTGAGAAAATATTACATGCTCAAGAAGTTTGGACGCAATGCAGGTTAATGAAATGGGACGGTAGTTCAAGGGCAGCTTGCGATCGCCGCTTTTAAAGACTGGAACGATCTTGCCCAGCTTCCAGTCCAAGGGTAAGCAACCTTGCTCCAGTAACATAGAAAATATCAATTTAAGACACTCACTAGACGTAACTTTGGTATTGCTAAGAATTTTCGGGTTTATATTATCGGGACCACAAGATGACACTAGTTTTAATCTTTCTATGAGGTGAAGAATTCCATCAGCTGAAATGTCAATGGAAGCCATAGGTACAAAGTCGGACAAGGGTAAACATGGAATATCAGTGGATTTTCACAGGTGAGCACAGAAGAGAAATAATTATTTAATGCAGTAGCGCAATGAAGCTCAGATACAGCGACTCCATTTTCGTCCTGAAGATGAATCAGAATGAGTGCCTCTTGGCGAAAATATTTTCCAAAACTTTTGGGGATTAGAGCGCAAAATTCTTGGTAAATCTAAAGAGAAGAATTTCTGTTTTGACGATCTAATACTTTTTGTATAAGTTTTGAGGCTCGCAAAGTATTCATTCCAAACAGAGTTAACGTTTAGCCGTTTCGCTCTTTTATACAAACGTTTCTTTTTATTGTTCAATGAACGCAGTGTTTTGTTATACCAGGGGTCATTCCTATCGCTCCGCACAGTGACAGTGGGGATGAACTGCTCAGTGAGACTGTTTATTTTATTTTTAAAAAGTAACCAGTTTTCTTCAACAGACCTTGAAAAAAAGTTTTCGGCGTATGTTTGATAAAAGGAAGATCAGTGCTGATTTATTGCCACGTAATCAGCTTTGTTAGAAGTCGCGGATTGTTTTGATTGTGGGGTTCCTCGTGAGGACGGGAATGGATAACTCAATGAGCAAGATATTATGGTCACTTAACCCTGGAACAGAGTCAACATTTTATAGAAGTTCCGGAGAACTAGTAAGGACAAGATCAAGAATGCAATCACCACGAATGGGCTGATTAACAACTTGGATGAGGTTGAAGTTCAAGCAGATATCGATACATTTTTTAGCATCATTCGACCCGCTTGTGGTATAATTAACCCAGTCAATGTCTGAAAAGTTGAAGTCGACAAAGATTAGGAATTGCGCTTTCGGGCAAAGGCCCTCGTCATCGTCATCATCACTGATGACGTCATCAGTGACGTCACTGATGACGTCATCGGCATCCACATCGTCATCGTCATCATCACTGATGATGTCATCAGTGACGTCACTGATGACGTCATTGTCACGTGACCCCCCCAGGGCACGTGACTCCACCCCCTCCGAGGTCACGTGACCTCTCCCCCCGAGGCCACGTGACCCCCCCAGTACCCTTCTTTCCTCCTCCTCAAGACCTGCGCTCTAATTCGGCGTTACAGGGAGTTGTAAACGGCTTTCACTTTTTTCACAGAAATAAAATGCACATTGTAGAGGCCACTACGACCATGGCGATGCACTTGTTTTTTCTGCTCGTTTACCGACGCAAGTCAATGAAGACACCCGATGCAACAGAGGCCAGCAAGTCTATCGTGTCGTCTTCTATGAAAGCAAAGCGGAGTATAATACTTCAGAAATGGCTTTCATTGTTGCAGTGCGACGACTGAGACGGCAAGACAATTATCGTCATAATTAATTAGATATCAAAAAGTAGGTTGTTGACAAAAATATTATTTACTTACTTGTAAGCAAAAATCTAGCCTAATGTGGAGTCTCCAGGCATTAGTCTATAGCAACGTCCCTAGCAATGGTTTGCTTGGACCTAGACGCCATGTAGTGACGTAGTAAGGTAAGGGGTCAATAACTGAAGATATTTAGAACCCAATGCCCCTGCACGCACACCCAGGAAAAAAAAGTTCTTAACATAATGCTGTCGTAGCGATGTCAGTCCCAAAGAGATTGTGACGGGAGACGCTCTTTCACGCGACGTGCGCGACCGAAAGCGTCGCTGTGGTCGGCCTTCCACGATTGGCCGAACGCTGACTATGATTGTCGGAAAGGGGATTTATCATCGACGGAAATATGAGGAATGAGAGAACTTTAATTTTGAAGGTGTTGGCAGTGTTCCTTTGAGAGCGCAATGATTTCAAGCTTCCACCATGCTATTTACAAACACCATCGAACTTCTTGTTTGCAAGGTGAATGACGTCACAAGGGGAACCCTAGGAGGGCGCCACCAAACATCTCGCCGCTAATACGTTACGAACGCTTATGTCCAAGTCACCGGGAATTGTGAATGCTTCGTATTAGGCGGGGCTACCAATTGAAAAAGATAGCGTGGCACATGACATTCTAAACACGAATGTTTCGGTGACGACGAGCTAGGACGGCGAGTTACCGTGGCAACCAAGGATACAATGCTCATCGTAACGTACGTAACGTAAGGGGTTAAACTCGGTTCAACTTTCACAAAGCACCGTTTTCTTACGTTACGTCTAATTCCCCGAAACATTCGTGTCTCTGACTGTCGCGTGCAAGGTATGCCTCCTCGGATTGGTAGCCACGCTTGATATGAAGCACAGATATCCCGGTGGCTTGTGCTTAAACTTACGTAACGTAACGTAAGGAATCAGGACTTTGTGAACCAGCCTTTAATCCCCACTGAAGTCACAGAAAAACCCCTCTATCCCAGGAAAAGTGGCGCCTTTCACTGTTGTGGAAATGCTCGAGACAAGTGACGCGCGCCAAGTGCAAGGTGCAGCGCTTGGGAAGATCACGTCCGCACAGCAGCTTTGAGCTTCATTTCAGACGTCATGTTCTTCCAGAAGTGGAGCGCGGAACGTGTCTCGAGCATTGAAAAAAACAATGAATGGCGCCAGGCTTCCCCCGATAGAGGGGCTTTAGAGTCACAGCGATATCTTTGACACGTCACGGCGAAGTCGTTGAGCATCGGTCAACGTTACTAGATTACCTCAGTTATGGAACTCACGCGGAGTGGGGTGCCCCCTCACTCACTTGAGTCCGCGTCACGCCGTTTGAAGCGCCATCTAGATTTTCATTTCATAACTGTGTGTTCCATAGTATACGGGGGAACGCCACCTGAGACGCTGTGCTTCGAAACGTACGTATTCCATAAAATATACTGCAGTTACCGCAGGAGCCGTTCGGCGCGGCGAACGACGGAAGGCGAGTCGTGGTGTGAAAGAGGGGGGGGGGGGGGGTTACTGCTCTTTCAAGCAGCGTCTATGAGCAGTTGCGTAACTGAGCTAATCTAATAACGTTGGCATCGGCGTCGCGTTCACGAGCAGTGGGGTGCGTGAACAAAAGCGTTCGCAAGAAAACCGACATCTGCCCATTTCGTTCCGGACGCTTTTTGTTTCTTTGTTTCTTCTGGAGCTAGTACAACTACGCCTCAAGGCACGACCTCTTTGTAATTGACAGTGCTGCAACGGTATTTTGTGATTTGCTATTTTTTTTCTCAGTGAGCTCGTACAGTAGCCATCGGGTACTACAAAAGCCGTAAATATAAAGAAGTTTGTTATTGCTGTGGCGTAGCTCCTTGGTAACTCGCCCGTTTCGCAAGAAGCAGTGGAGCCAGCTTGGATTAAGGCGGGCGGCGGACAACTTTCTCCAAGGATATGGCAACATCGACGACTGACGCCCTACTAAGCCAACTACAACATCAACAACGAAAACTACTACAACAACAACCTCAACAACGAACGTCATTTCCAGGGGTGGATAGAGTACCTACAGCAATTGCTGTAAAAGAAAACGGAAGCGTCCATAAACAAAACGAACAGATGTCTACTTTGTTACGAACTCTTTTGTTTGCGTATCCCAAAGTGTACGAACACGATTCCGATGCCGAAGAAGTTTGACGACATATCGCAGCTATTGCTGTGACTGTACTGTGCGTGAACACAAGACTTGGCTTCTTTTTTCTCTAAAACGAACATAGAGCGGGGCCAAACAAGCCCCGCTTTTCACTAGGCATAGTGTGCGTGGCTAATTGGCAGTTAAAAAAGAGGGAAATCCCCTGCTCGGTCTCTCGGCGCAACAAAATTCAAGTGTTTTTTGTTTTGTTTTTTGCTTTTTTTTTTTGGAGTATCAGAGCATTTCGGATTAGACCTTTCGGAAGTAATATTTTTTAAACTTAATTTTGTTTATACAATTTCGGGAATGTTTTATTTTTATACTTGCGATTTCCACTACATTTTTAGGTAAACAAGCCGTAGGTGTAGGTGAAAAGCTTAATAAGTAACATATAACATACTTTATATTTGCTAAAATTAGGATAATAACATTATAAATAACAGATAAAAATAATTATAAACTCTAGCAGAACACAAATGGCGAAGACGTAGCTATGCATCTCAAGATATATCTTCAATCACGTCGTCTTTTCGAATGTACAGATTTATACGCCCAAACCACAAATTAATCTGAGATTTTATTTGATGCTTTATACTGCTCCGGATGAACTTCATTCCGTACCATTCAT
>JAZHYW010047277.1:0-12131 GCA_037355805.1 Ixodes ricinus
CCTCGCTCTCTATGCCCTCCACTCCCTGGCTCCAAAAATATTGGTATCAAAGTAAAAACCGAAGAACGATCGATAACCAGTAGCCGCCACTTTTTTTCTGACTGGTCGAGTTTTCGGTTATGGAGCGTCCGTCGTCTCCGCGGCCTTCTCTTAATGAGATGTTTAAAATTCAGAACACTAAAAGGAACTGAAACCTAAAGACTCGTGCATACTTGCTTGCCAAAAAAAAAATACTCATATTCTCATCACGCAAGAACAACAAACTGTAATCTACGGAAACACATCAAGGTAAGCTCGGACACCTGCTTTTTGCATTGGCTATGCATTGTAACGTTAGAACCAAGTTTTTCTTTTCTTGTTAATAACGGCCGAAACATTCGAGTTAAAAGGGAGCTTTCGTAGATCGCTTATTTAGCTCCAAATCTCGTAGCGGAGGTAGACACTGCTAGTGAGAATGCGCACCGCTAGCTTTGTCTGCACAAGTCCAGGGATCATTTCCGGAGGCCGTGAGTTAGCGGGATGGCGGCTGTGGTTTCAGCTTTTGGTGCCTTGTCAGCTTACACATCAACGGAATGGACCTACTCGAAGGATTTTACGGCTTTCTGAAAAACCGCGCCAACTTACGGGTTTTTAAGTTTATTTTGTGCGCGTACGGGCTCTTTCGTAAAATAACAAGCATTTCGTAGCGTGTAATTAAGGCTTCAAACGTGTTAGTCATGTATAAAATAAAATGAAAGGTAAGGTTTTTTAGAAAACCTTACTTTACGTCTGCTGCGCTGTCATTGCGCGACGCAGCAGAGGCTGGTTGTTGCGCTATCTCTCCACGGGGCGCGGTGCCGCCGTGGCCCAGATGCGCTCCAATAGCAAACCGAAACTTAAAAACTCGTCGAATTTGTGCGGTTTTTCAGAAAGCCATAAAATGCATCACGTATCTTCTATCGTTCTGCAATTTGTTGATTTTGTGTTTTTCGATGATGCTGAGCAATTTTCTAATTGAAACCATGCCCTTAAACACAATATTTAAAAAGTTAATTCCGCAAAAATAATTAAGAATATTATTATGACGGACATTAATAATTTTCCTAAATAGGCCCCTGTCCCAGGACCAAAACGACCCAACCTTTTTTTGTTGCGACGCGTATTTCTCGCAATATCGAATTTGTCCACTTTTCGTGAAACACCCTGTATGTATAATTTCTAATTGAAACCATGCCCTTAAACACAACAATAAAAAGTTAATTACACAAAATAATTAACAATCTTATTATCCCGGACTTTATAATTTTTTTCTGAATAGGCCCCTGGCTCAACACGAAAACCACACAAGCCTTTTTTGTTGGGACGCGTAGTTTTTCGCACTATCGAATTTGACCACCTTTTGTGAAGCACCCTGTATGGTTGAACCTCGACTTACGAAACCAGATTTCGCGGAGTTCCCGGTTTGTCGAACAAATTCCAATTCCTCAGGCAGCTTCCGCTCGAAAAATGTGTTTCTCGATTTTACAAAGATCCCGATTTAACCAAATAATCAGCGGGTCCCGGAGACTTCGTTAAATTGAAGTTCAAGTATATATATATACGACGGACATCTTGGGGAAAAGGCAGACACGAATGCATACCGTCCTGCTCTGTCCGAAGTTGACCGTCAAGTATAAATATCATAGTTACCCTCACAATGTATAGGTTTGCCGGTTCCAAGTTGCAACGTTTGGCAATTTTTCTTCTCGAATACCGGATATATCAACTACGCGGATTGAGACAAGGAGCCAAAATAGCCTCTAGATTCCACCTAAAAAAGGCGAGTTTCAGTTGGGTAGTAAAACAAATTTCAAGGCGCATCTTTCCATTTCCTTACCATAGTTGGAAATCGCGCTGGTCACAATACTTATGCGAACAAAAGCTCCGTCATTCTTCCTTCTGGCATCATTACTGAAGAAACCCTATATCGGTTGTACTGCCCGTGAAAGAGAACAAAGAGCCGCCATCGAAAACAGACCTTCCGAAAATAAGACCCAGCCAGGGACTTCTTCGCCCTTTTCGATCGCTTGCATAAGATCTGCTCCGCGTTTTTCCGTGATGTCAGGCGGAGGTGAGATCGATGTGAACTTAGCCCGCAGACGTGCCAGCCCCCGGTTCAGAAAAAAATCATAAGAAAAAACGAAGCGAGGTACACAAAATCGCTAGAAAAACAAAATAAAGACACAAAGAGAAACGTGCGAAGGCGTAAGAATGGATAAAGAAATATTCCTTCTTTTTTTACCCGCCTCCATCAATTTCCCTTGCACGAAGAAGGATCTGCTAAGAAAAATTGTCATTCAAAGTTCTTGATGGCTATTGTAGAGGTGCGATGCATTACCCTGTGAGGACGACAGCGTTCGCAGATACCCTTTTTCATGTCTTTTTGGGAGCTGGATATCTCAGGGGAATTGAATGATGCTCACTTTTGTTGTCACTTCCATGCCAGTGTGATATGGTAGGATAGCGTGGGAAAGCCAGTATATGTTTCAGAAATTTTGCATATTTTTGTTCACCCGAGTTTATTCTAAAGCGAGTGGTCTCAAAATCATTTGAGTGTGGGGGCCAGATAGTCCACAACGGAAATGTCGAGCGCCAACCTAAAAAGGGGGTGGTGGGGAGGACGAAAGATTTTAAAGAGCAGAGACGTTGGGTGCTTTATGCTTTTCGTAAACTCACAGTTTTGCCAGTGAGTTTTCTAGATTTGATTTGTTTATATGGCTACTTCTGGCCCTGGTCTGATGTGATAACGAGAATTAAAATGACACAACCCTGCCAACATACTGGCATTTTTAATGGAACTAGAGGGCAAGTACAGCGTCGTTCCATTGCTCAATTCACTCAGGAATTAGCCAAGCTCAACAAGCGTCCACAAAACAATCAGTTAATTTGACAGTCGTTGCTTTACTGACGATTTGTATCACAACACTCTGAACAAATATGTGTGTTTAAATGGGAATATTTTTGAAGGTGAGAATCCCGAGCTCGTAGCTTTATCTTTGTCAGTTGCTCCTGTTGATCGAGAGTTTGCAGCCTCGTAGCGAAATTGTTGTACATTACAAAAAATTGAGAAGCAAAAAATAAAACAATAAAGCGAAACAAAGGGCAAATGAACACTGATAAGTTTAAAATATGTGAATACGTTAAAAGAGCAGAACTAATTTTCGAGCGAAAATGAATCAACGAGCGCTTGAGACATGGGAACCGGGACTCGTTACCGGCTGCCTACAGGCCGCATGCTGCCCGCGGGCCGCGTGTTTGAGACCCCTGTTCAAGAGTATAGTAAACATTCGCTCCAAATTTATGTAGTGCGCATGCTTAGTTTCTTTCTATGAGCCGCCCTGATGCAGTGTAATATTAAATATGAAATAAAATAGTCTTAGTGAGTTCCACAACCGTAAAAGTTAGCAACATTAATTGCTTGAGCAAAAGGAGGTATACTATGCAATTAAGGATTTTATATACTCACTGTTTATTACGGTCAAAGAAGTTGCAATCTTGAGGTGTGCATATTGTACATTCAAATAATTAATCATGTTTATAAACTGAATAGCTTGTGCCTATTTGGACGCTTTTTTTTAGTTTCCTTCAAACAACAAATAACTACGAAGGGCAGTGTGTAGAAAACAAATAAAGAAAATAAGCAGCACGGAAAAGGAGCCATGTAAGCATGCAAATGCCGCCATCCTCTTTATATCCCAATATTTCTACGTAACATCAAAATGTGTTTTGTACATGAGTCAAGATAACCATAGAGCAACATACGGAACGAATTCTAAACTGATCTTTATGTGACATCGGGTAAAAGGTGGTAATGACCACTCGGTGTGAATGAAGTAAGAAAAATACTGAGAAAGTGCTACTAATATAAGTGATGATGTGTTCTTTGTGCAGGTAAAATGGTCTATTAATGAACTGAGGCTGATAGTGATAAATTTAAATAAGCAAGTAAAAATCAATGCATTCCATGCAGATCAAAGTTAGTCATGTTAATTTTCGTTTGAGGGTCGTTATACCGGTGGTGAGTGCGTGGTTGGATAATACAAAACGTGGCAAACGAGAAAACTAGGCTTCAAAAACAGAATTAAAGATAGAGGGTGCATAATATGGGAAACCCTGTGCCTGATAAAACCAGACACTTTATTTTTCAAAAAAATTTACATTTTTGATAAGCTTGTAATCGCTGCAACAAGTGGTGGCGTTCATTTGTAATTCCAGAGCAATTAATTCTGCTGTTAATACCTAGCCGTGTAAAAATATAATGGACTAAAATACAGGAATATCTAGGCCACAGCAAAATGGCACTGTTCGATGAAACAACCATGAACTCACATTCGTTAATTAAAACAATTTCATCAACACCTGGAAATACTTTGGGATATTTTTAAGGTCAGGTTGCGAGAGTAAACATATTACAATAAAATATAATTTAAAAATAATTGCGCAATTTTCAGCGAATATATAAATTGAAGAATTTAGTAACTCGTGTATGTCACCAATGGACTTTAGAAACAAAAAAATCGGATGACTTGAATTACTCCATTGCGTACCGATACAACCGGATGCAGTGTAGGTGGGAAAAATGAAAAAAAATATATATATATATATATATATATATATATATATATATATGGACTCCGGCCAAAACGTCGAAGAATAAATCGTCCGTTGTTGCTGTTTTCATCAAGGGTTTTCCTTTTCTTCTAGTTATACCACGCCTCGGCCCCGACCACCATTCCCGCTATATATATATATATATATATGTATACGTCGAAGATATATGTCCATGTATGCTGTATATAGTTTATATATCTATATACTACGCTGACACATATGTATACATATATATATATATATGGTGAGCCAGAGTAGTTTGAGAACAATGGACCGGGAAAGTATAATAAGTCAGAGATCCGTACTTGCGGAGATGCTATGCTAGGAGTTTATTGTAAGCATTACGACAGTCTCGCCGAGAGGCTCGGCTTCGTCAGGAGATATGCATGCCATCTCGTGACGAAGCCGACCTTCTGGCGAAACTGTCGTAATACATGACAATAAGCTCCTAGCATGCGACTCCGAAAGTGCGGATCTCTGACTTATAATATACTACGGTCCATTGTTCTCAAAACTACTCTGCTCACCTATATATATATATACATATAATATATATATATACGGGGTGTTTCAAGATCAAAAATCATAAAACTACGCGTTTGAACAAAAAACAAAAGTCTTCGGGAACAAACTACCAACCACGGCGGATGTCAGGAACTTGCCGAAAACATGCTATTATAGTCCGGCTAATTGAATTCAATGATATGTTAATGAACTTTTTATATTAGTGGAAGTAGACATATGGTTTCAATTAGAAAGTTGCTGAGCGTTTTGAAGACCACTAAATTGGTCAATTTCAGAAAGACTTCGAGCTCGTGAGAAGAGTAGTAGCGCACTAAATTTACCACTCATAGAGCAGTTACAAGGCTGGGCTAGATAAGAGGGAAAATCGCGTGGGCGCCTTATCGCAACCACTAGTCTTGTACCTGCTCCACGATTGGTAACTTTAGTGGCCTGCTACTCTAAGTCTCACGACGTTCAAAGTCTTTCTGAAAACGACTGAATTAATGGTTTTTGATATATATATATATATATATATATAATTTACGGGCGGGTGGCGGAGGCCGAAGGCTAGGTGCTATAACTGGAAGAAAATGAGCCGTTTACAACTCCCAGTAACGCCGGATTAGAGCGCAGCTCTTGAGGAGGAGGAGGAAGGTACTGAGGGATAGGATGGTAGGGTATTGGGATAGTTGACCCCTGAGGTCCCAACCAGAATGGTATATACTCCCTCTTCGCCCATTTCTTCTAAATTAAACTTGCGATAATATTTGTTTACAAAGACATCTTATCCAAAAGGCCAAACACAAAATGCGGAGGCATTGAACTATATAGTAAAGGCAGATGTTTACTGTAATTTCAATGTTTTAGTCGCAAATGTCAACAATGCCGAACTAACTTTATTGTATTTTATCTTCGTGCATTCTTCCCGAATGAAAAAAATAGCTTGAATAACCCTGCACTTTGTACTATAGCGTTTCGTTTAGTCTCTCCCGGCGACGTTGCTTATGTAGCAATTGTGAAAACATTCAACTTGAATACGCTTCTCTAAAAGTCCACGTCATAAGGCGTTCTAGTGCCTGGGTTTACTTGGGGCGGCATCAGAGGTTTCGCTTACTTAATTGTTATTAGTACTGCATTCTTGAATTTTGACCCTGCTTAGTTCAATCGATCTTCTAAATATTTGGACATTTAGGTTCCCTTTTGGGAATAAGGCTTGAACACAAAAATATCAAATTAAGATTAAAAATTCGTATCATCAATAGTACGTATTAAAGTCAGCCTCCTTTCAGCCTCCTGACTATACCTCGTTTTATGATGGTTGGCGTAAATTTCGTTTAGGCCATACGTAAACGGATGTCTTATCACATTCACGCTGATTAACCCACCGGTATAACATGAAGGAAGCGTTCTTTGTTCATCTACATTTGCAGTGCTGAACAAAAATAAACACGAACGATGCAGCGACAGCCTCTCCCACGTCTCGCCACTCAACAGTTATCAGCAAAAGTTATTGCTCAGTATGCTGTGCCCCCTCGAGCGTAATGACGGTGCCAATTGGCGGCGCGACATTTTCGGTGAATGAAACTCAGCTCGACATCGTTGCTTTTCATTACAAACATACCCGCGCTCGTTCACCGAGTCGGCAATGCCTCCCACGGACTTTAAATAACCCTATCTACACGCAAAAAAAAACCTCTGTCGCATTCTATTGTGTAAATTGTGATAGCGTAACATCGCTATAAAGCTGATCTTGCTTTTTTGTGTGTTATCGCTGGCCATTTCGAATGCGTTGGCAGCAGTGTTATGTCCGACATTGGCGGCGAATGTAGTAAAATGCTGGAAAAATCAGCACGAATTTTATTTAGCGAAAGGGCACACTATTCAGCAACGTCACTACCGAGGGTGATTCCATGTCAGATCCTACAAAGATGATCCGTGTATTTATTGTTATTTATATAAAACAAATACTGTAAACGACTACATTTTCGCGAATTTCGCGTATCGCCTACAATTTGCGAAAATAAGTCCCGTGAACCATCCGGGCAATATGTGAAAGCTACGGAAGCTACACTCGATTCGCGAAAATTAGAACCCGCGAATAATTTCTAATTTTCAGCTTTGGCCCGATTCGCGAAAAATTGAGCCCACGAAAATTAAGTCGTTCACAGTATGTGAAAAGCTAGGTTTTGAAGAGGAGCATTAAATTATATTTGAACACTGTATATGGTTTTCTTCTGGAGATATGAAATTTCGAACTTTGAAGGGTGGGTAATGCCCAGATTTCAATGTGGTACTTCGCACCACCCTAAACTTTTGTAGCGAAGCATTCATGTACTTAACATTTTTCCGAATTAATAATAAAAACAGTTTAAACCATTTACACAGATTTTAACGAATTCAACACATTTTTTAATAAAACTTATTGAAACCCCTTTAAGTAACCATGTTTTAGACAACAATACTGAAAAAACAAGCGAGCTGGTGGTGATTTTTGTATAAAAACTCGAGACTCAGAAACACAGAAGGGGATGTTGTGATTGAGACGTTGTGTTCTGTTCGTCCCCTTCTGTGTTTCTGAGTCTCGAGTTTTTATTATCATGTTTTAGACACTTTCAATAATGATTTACCAACAAACTACTTTGCCGCACGACGTCTGCTCCAGGGACATTTTCTAGAATCGACAAGGGCCCTAAATGGTGCTGCACTACGTAGACTGTAGGAAGTCCTGCTGTCCCTAGCTTACCCTGATATTTCTGTTTCCTGCCTTGCCTCCTAAGATCCCCTCCCCCCTCCCTCTCCATCCTACCAACCAAGCAACAATTTTGTTTTGCGCCATAAATTGTTGCAATTGCCCTTGGGCGATTCATTTTAAAATTGTGCAGGGAAAAAAGTTCACGTCTCAAACTTTTGAACAAAAATATATATGCCGGGCACATTCCTTCGAAATGAAAGTGAAAGCCCTTTTGTGTTGTATTTTGAGTTTTTGAGTTTTTTTACTTTGCAGGAGCCACTGAATTTCTGATTTGGGCGATCGTCGCAGGTGGCGTATTTGAGACCTTTTCCAGGTTCAGATACGTTGCCCACAACAAATCTAGTTTACATGACCTTCTAAACTAAATTAAACGCACAAAATACTCATTAAACTTTATTTGTTTTCTTTTTGAAGAAATCTAAAACCTGGCCCTTTTCATAATAATTTACCAGATTTGAATGATGCTAACTTCTGTAACAAGGAATTTCATTATAAAATTTATATACCACATGAAGTCTCAGACAAATGCCTATTCTAGTAAATTGTCGTTAAATAAATAAATATATCTTGGTTATTAACGCCTCCTATTACAAAAGTGTATTGTTTTGCACTAAAGCCGAGAAGCCATTTTTTTTATATTTTCGTTCTTGGCGTGTGAAAAACTCAGTGTCGACTTATAGCCGATTAGAGCAGAAACGACGACAAAACCAGAAAAGAACTGCAGCACGAGACTCACGAGAGCTCACGTGGGCATCTGGCTCCAGATATTATTCAGATCCACTTCATTATTTTAAAAGCATTAAACCAGTTATAGGTGGGGATCCGGACAATGCACCTTCACCTTTAGTGCACCGTCAGGAGAAACAACGAAGACTTCACGGCAGGCGAAATTTTATCCTTATAAATTCCTTTTCCAAAAAATTGGACCGTCGATTCGGAAATAGGGTTTGTTCATGGTGAAAGCCAGTTTTTCCTGTACCGCATAACCTCACAGATCCGCAGGTTCCACTACGTTGCCACTCGCTCTTCCACCCGAAACAGGAAGCGATGTACAAAGTTTATTCCTCGTTCCACCACAGAGCGAGCCTTACACCACCATGAAGACGAAACTTGTGAAGGACACGTCGACATTGGAACAGGCGCCGCCTACACCAACTCTTGGCGAGAAAAGAACTATCTCGGTGACCGCAAAAAAATCGCAGCTTGCTACGGTACCTCCAAAACTCCTCGTCGTAGCGAAGCAGCATCATTCGTCACGACACATCTGAAGGTATTATTTGTTCAGCGATTGCCGACCAATGTCCGCATGGTGCTCGCCATGGCGCCAGACCTCCAGTTGACCGCCCTGACAGAACTGGCAGACTCCATTATGGATGTTGCCACACCACCGGCAGCAGAGTTGCACCAATCGCGAGTATCGACAAAAGTCATCCGTTGATTCACCGTCCACCAATTTCTCCACAGAGCCACACGACCTACGGGATGTTTTTGCAATGAGAGTTGATTGATCTCAGAAATGAAATAGCTGCAGTTTGGATACGCTCTCGGTACACGTCGCGGCAACGCACTGAGGACAGGAAATCCTCGGAATTTCTCAATTTCACCTCAGTCCAGATTGTACCCGTACCACTGGACATTGGGAAGCAGTGCCAGAAAACTGCAAACCACCACCCGCAGCAAAAATGGCAACCCCCCCCCCCCCCCAAGACCAGCAAGTGCGCCTGGGACGGATACATACCGCTCATTCGTCGTCACGGATCGCGATACCAGGTGGAGTTTCCTTACAAGCACTTGCGCGCTGGCGCGAAAGTAAGCTTGCTGCCAGCATTCGCACTTCCTCGTCAGCCGCAGCAACCGCACTCCTCTCCAGGCTGCCAATAAAACACCCATTGTAACCTACGGTGGACGAGATACGAGATTTGACAGTCAACATCGGAGCCACGGCGAGTTTTACGATGGACATTGCCATTTGCGAATGTTACATACACAATTTTGGGCGGGATTCCAACTTTTGTTTACCATATCATGTTGTGAATCTGATCGGCTGATTATATGACGACATTTTTTGTGAAGCGATATCTTGTTTTATAATAAACCCTTATACATTGGAACACCAAAATATAATAAACCTAACAGCTCTTGTCTCTGCATTGCGACTTTCACCACATGGCAGCCTAGAGGGTTGCTGACTGTGACGTCAGGAATGTTTTTGGCGAACCACGGCAGGAGGACGATAGCGGTAAAAGCCGCGGCAATTACTTGCGAAATTCGAGCTGCCGCGAAATATATGATGTATTATTTTCTTTTTATGCAAGTATTTTGTAGTTGCAATTTACTGGGTGTAACAATGCTCATCATCGACCTACGACTTCGTGCAGCGTTGCCCACAGATGGTGCCTTCTTTTTTTGTAAAATTTACAAAGAGCGAACTTATTCTGAGGAAAAAGTAAAGAAAGAAAAAGGCTTAGCTCCTATGGAAATGCGGCGAAGCCAAAGGTCTTCAAACAATACGGCGCCGTTCCGCACGGGAGACAAGAGATGGCACAAGCGGTTGCGATGCCAACTACGCCAACGAACGAGCATACGGCGCCGAAGGCCGGCGTCTTTAGCGACGATCTTTTCGATTCTAAAAGCGGCGCGAGGCTTTTCTGATATGAGTTGCCAATGCATTATTTTATCATCCTTACTGATAAAACATATTGAATGGACACATAATCGATAAGAAAATTGTTTGTCGGGATACCGATGTCGTCTGCTTTGCAGTTCCTTGTTGTAACCGCGCCTGTTTTTGTTTCTGCGACTGTCGCCACCTGCGGAACGCGCCGCCTTTTTGAGTCGAAAAGTTCGTCTGCTAAAGACGCCGGCTCTCGGCGCTGTATGCTCGTTCGTTGGCGGCAGTTGGCGTTGCAACCGCTTGCGCCATCTCTTGTCTCCCGTGCGAAACGGCGCCGTATTGTTTGAAGACGTTTTGCTTCGCCGCATTTCCATAGGAGCTAAGCCTTTTTCTTTCTTTAGTTTTTCCTCAGATAAGTTCGCTCTTTGCAAATATTACAAAAAAATGCACCATATGTGGGCACCGCTGCAAAAAGCCGTAGCGCGATAGGATAAGAAACCGAATTGTGCGGTCGATTTAAAGAGCCTGGCCACTCCTTGATACACCCAGTATTTCATTGAGCGATTATTAACGTGTTATTGCGATTTCTTTCCACTTTATGTTAAGTGAAGGAAACCTGGGTTTCGTTCATCTAATTCGTTTTGCTTCTAAATTTGTACTTACTTTTCAATAATGAAAACGCTCAGAATAAACGTTTTACAGAAAGTCGAATTGACGCTGAGTATGCAAATAACAATTGAGTTTAATTATATCCAAAACAAAGGGCTGCTGCAGCGTTCTTTCGGTCTCCAGTAAAAAGTGACATTGAATTGAGATTAGCTTAATAAAAGGATCGTAATTTCAACATGCGGTCTTTTGAGAGCCTTCTAAAGTGTATGTTTGGGGCTTGTTGATCATTCGTACACAAATACCACCACCGCAATCTTCAAGATTCAGTGTTGGGTTCCCCTCAACGGGTTACTTACAGTAGACTGACGTAGAGTGAGCGATTCGGCTGGAGTACATTGATTTCTCCCACCTTTGACTTCGCAACTGGAAATCAACTTATCATCACATTTAAAAAGCCTGTAGCGCCTTATAAACAGGTGTCTTATTCCTTAGTCGGGGATTTAAAAAAAATATTGTGCTTGATGACCAAAAGATAATATGTGCGCCTTTGCCTGCCGTACCCTTTCTTTGTTGCTATATATTTTTCTCCTCTATGACGTTGGACATCATTATCAATGACACCCATATGGCTACTGCCTGAAACGATTCTGAATCTCTAGAACTTCGCTAAACAATACGAAAAGAAAGTGGTTCAAGACGAATATATCTTTTTTTTCTCTCTCTGTTTTGCATACACTTTGTTGCATTAGTATTCCAGCCGGAACAAAAAAGGTGTCGTGCCTATCGCGGAAGAAGACGAAAGAAAGAGGAACTGAAGAGGATTGAAAAAGTCGCACGTATTGTCTACATCAGTATGTACGTAGCAGCGCGAAAAGCCGCTTGGGGGGGGGGGCGACCCTCTGACGAAGAAGACGTTGCAGCAAGGACAAGGCGAAGCGGCACGCTTTTTTGAACAAACGCAAGCGGCGCATTTGTCGCATGGGGTTCATCTCAACTGTTCCTCCACACGGTGTCGGTTGCGCA
>JAZHYW010047278.1:0-26171 GCA_037355805.1 Ixodes ricinus
TCAGGAATAAGCCAAGCTCAACAAGCGTCTACAAAAACAATCAGTTCATTTGACAGTTGTTGCTTTACTGACGATTTGTATTACAACACTCTGAACAAATATGTGTGTTTAAATGGGGATATTTTTGAAGGTGCGAATCCCGAGCTCGTAGCTTTATTTTTGGCTGTTGCTCCTGTTGATCGAGATTTTGCAGCCTAGTAGCGAAATTGTTGTACATTACAAAAAAGCTGAGAAGCAAAAACATAATAATAAAGCGAAACAAAGCACAAATTAACACTGATAAGAATAAATATGTGAATACGTTAAAAGAACAGAGCTAATTTTCCAGCGAGAATGAATCAACGAGCGCTTGAGACATGGGAACCGGGACTTGTTACCGGCTGCCTGCGGAGCCGCATGCGGCCCGTGGGCCGCGTGTTTGAGTCCCCTGTTCAAGAGTATAGTAAAAATTCGCTCTAAATTTATATAGTGCGCACGCTTAGCTTTTTCTATGAGCCGCCCTGATGCAGTCTAATATTAAATATGGAATAAAATAGTCTTAGTGAGTTCCACAACCATAAAAGTTAGCAACAATAATTAGCTTGAGCAAAAGGAGGTACTATGAAATTAAGGATTTTATATATTCACTGTATATTACGGTCAAAGAAGTTGCAATCTTGAGGTGTGCATATTGTACATTCAAATAATTAATCATGTTTATAAACTGAATAGCTTGTGCCTATATGGAAGCTTTTTTTTAGTTTCCTTCAAACAACAAATAACTACGAAGGGGCAGTGTGTAGAAAACAAATAAATAAAATAAGCAGCACGGAAAAGGAGCCATGTAAGCATGCAATGCCGCCATCCTCTTTATATCCCAATATTTCTATGTAACATCAAATTGTGTTATTGTACATGAGCCAAGATAACCATAGAGCAACGCACGCAATTAATTCTAAACTGATCTCTATGTTACATCGGGTAAAAGGTGGTCATGACCACTCGATGTGATTGAAATAAGAAAATACTGAGAAAGTGCTGCTAATATAAGTGATGACGTGTTCGTTGTGCAGGTAAAATGGGCTATTAATGAACTGGGGCAGATAGTGATAAATTTAAATAAGCAAGTAAAAATCAATGCATTACATGCGATCAAAGTTAGTCATGTTAATTTTCGTTTGAGGTCGTTATACCGGTGGTGAGTGCGTGGTTGGATTATACAAAACGTGGTAAACGAGAAATCTAGGCTTAAGAAAACAGAAATAAAGATAGAGGTGCATAATATGGAAACCCTGTGCCTGATAAAAACCAGACACTTTATTTTTCAAAAAATTTTTACATTTTTGATAACCTTGTAATCGCTGCAACAAGTGGTGGCGTTCATTTGTAATTCAAAAGAGCAATTAATTTTGCTGCTAATACCTAGCCGTGAAAAAATATGCATGGACTAAATACAGGAATATCTAGGCCACAGCAAAATGGCACTGTTCGATGAAACAACCGTGAACTCACATTCGTTAATTAAAACAATTTGAGCAACACCTGAAAATACTTTGGGATATTTTTGAGGTCAGGTTGCGAGAGAAACATATCACAATAAAATACAACTTAAAAATAATAGCGCAATTTTCACCGAATATATATAATTGAAGAATTTAGTAGCTCGTGTATGTCACCAATGGACATTAGAAACAAAAAAATCGAATGATTTGAATTACTCCATTGCGTACCGATACAACCGGATGCAGCGTAGGTGGAAAAATGAATATATATATATATATATATATATATATATATATATATATATAGGTGAAGTAAGGTAAATAAAAGAACAATGGACCGGGAAAAGTTAATAAGTCAAAGATGCGCACTGTCGGAGTTACTGATTCGAAGTTTATTACAACGTTTCGAGCGGGGACCGCTCTTCATCGAGGTAGCGAGTGTATAATCCGCGAATGTTTATGTATATATATATATATATATATATACATATAAGTCAGAGGGTCCGTACTTGCGGAGTTACTAGCTAAGAGTTTGTTGTATGTAATACATACCATAGACTCTTAGCATAGCAACTCCGAAAGTGCGGATCTCTGACTTATTATATTTTCCGGTCCATTGTTCTCAAACTACTCTGCCTCACCATATATATATATATATATATATATATATATATACAGGGTGTTCACGAAAGGTGGACAAATTCGATATTGCAAAAACTACGCGTCGCAACAAAACAAAAAGACTTGTGTCGTTTTGGTCCTGGGGCAGGGACCTATTTAGGAAAATTATTAAAGTCCGTGATAATTGAATTGTTAATTATTTTTGCGTAATTAACTTTTTAATTATTGCGTTTAAGGGCATGGTTTCAATTAGAAAGTTGCTCAGAATCGTCAAAAAACAATAAATCAACAAATTGCAGAACGATAGAAGGCATGGAAAGCATTATACGGCTTTCTGAGAAACTGTACAAATTCGACAGGCTTTTAAGTTTCGGTTTGTTATCGGACCGCATCTCCGCCCCGGCAGCACCGCGCCCCAGTGGCGAGATAGTGCATCCAACCTCTGCTGCGCTGTCATCGCGCGACTTTACTTAAAGTGCATATAAACAACCAGAATGGTACATACTTCTCTCGCCCATTTCTTTCTAAATTAAAATCGCGATAATATTTGTTTTCAATGACATCTTATCCAAAAGGCCGAACACAAAATGCGGAGGCATCGACCTATATAGTAATGGCAGATTTTTACTGTTATTACAATATTTTAGTCGCAAATGTCAACAGTGCCGATCTCATTTTATTGTATTTTATCTTCGTGCATTCTTCCCGATGAAAAAAAATTAGCTTGAATAACCCTGCACTTTGTGCTATAGCGTTTCCTTTAGTTTCTCCAGGCGACATTGCTTATGTAGCAATTGTGAAAACATTCAACTTGAATACGCTTTCTCTAAGAGTCCACGACATAAGGCGTTTTAGTGCCTGGGTCTACTTGGGGCGGCATCAAAGGTTTCGCTTACCTAATTGTTATCTGTACTGCATTCTTGAATTTTGACCCTGCTTAGTTCAATTGATCTTCTAAATATTTGGACATTTAGGTTCCCTATTGGGAATTAGGCTTGAACAGAAAATATAAAATTAAGATTAAAAATTACGTATCATCAATAGTACGTATTAAATTCAGCCTCCTTTCAGCCTCCTGACTATACTTCGTTTTATGATGGTTGGCGTAAATTTCGTTTAGGCCATACGTAAACGGATGTCTTATCACATTCACGCTGATGAACCCACCGGTATTACATGAAGGAAGCGTTCTTTGTTCATCTACATTTGCAGTGCTGAACAAAAATAAACACGAAGGATGCAGCGACAGCCTCTCTCCCACGTCTCGCCACTCAACAGTTATCAGCAAAAGTTATTGCTCAGTATGCTGTGCCCCTTCGAGCGTAATGACGGTGCCAATTGGCGGCGCGACATTTTCGGTGAATGAAACTCAGCTCGACATCTTTGCTTTTCATTACAAACATACCCACGCTCGTTCACCGAGTCGGCAATGCCTCCCACGGACTATAAATAACCCCTATCTACACGCAAAAAAAACTCTGTCGCATTCTATTGTGTAAATTGTCGATAGCGTAACACCGCTCTAAAGCTGATCTTGTTTTTTTGCGTGTTATCACCGGCCATTTCGAATGCGTTGGCAGCAGTGTTATGTCCGACATTGGCGGCGAATGTAGTAAAATGCTGAAAAATCAGCACGAATTTTATTTAGCGAAAGAGCGCACTATCCAGCAACGTCACTACCGAGGGTGATTCCATGTCAGATCCTACAAAGATGATCCGTGTATTTATTATTATTTATATAAAACAAATACTGTAGACCATGAATTTTATCGCCTACAATTGCGAAATAAGTCCCGTGACATCGCTGAAGCTAGGTACTCGATTCGCGAAAGAACCGCGAATAATTTAATTAGTTGGCCCGATTCCAAATTGACACGATATCGTTCACGTATGTGAAAGCTATTTTGAAGAGGAGTAATACATTTGAACACTGTATGTTTCTTCTGGAGATATGAAATTTCGAACTTTGAAGGGTGGGTAATGCCCAGATTTCAATGTGGTACTTCGCACCACCCTAAACTTTTGTAGCGAAGCATTCATGTACTTAACATTTTTCCGAATTAATAATATAAACAATTAATCATAAAACAGTTTACAACCATTTACACAATTTCAACGAATTGCAACACATTTTTTAATAAAACTTATTGAAACCCCTTTAAGTAACCATGTTTTAGACAACAATACTGAAAAAACAAGCGAGCTGGTGGTGATTATTGGTAATAAAAACCCGAGACTCAGAAACACAGAAGGGGATGTTGTGATTGAGACGTTGTGTTCTGTTCGTCCCCTTCTGTGTTTCTGAGTCTCGAGTTTTTATTATCATGTTTAGACACTTTCAATAATGATTTACCAACAAACTACTTTGCCGCACGACGTCTGCTCCAGGGACATTTTCTAGAATCGACAAGCGCCCTAAAATGGTGCTGCACTACGTAGACTGTAGGAAGTCCTGCTGTCCCTAGCTTACCCTGATATTTCTGTTTCCTGCCTTGCCTCCTAAGATCCCATCCCCCTCCCTCTCCACTCCTACCAACCACGCAAAATTTTGTTTGTGCGCCGTAAATTGTTGCAATGTGCCCTTTGGGCGATTCATTTTGAAAATGGGCAGGGAAAAAAGTTCACATCTGAAACTTTTGAACAAAAATATATATGCCGGGCACATTCCTTTCGAAATGAAAGTGAAAAGCCCTTTTGCGTTGTATTTTTAGTTTTTGAGTTTTTTTACTTTGCAGGAGCCACTGAATTTCTGATTTGGGCGATCGTCGCAGGTGGCGTATTTGAGACCTTTTCCAGGTTCAGATACGTTCCGCACAACAAATCTAGTTTACATGACCTTCTAAACTAAATTAAACGCACAAAATACTCATTAAACTTTATTTGTTTTCTTTTTGAAGAAATCTAAAACCTGGCCCTTGTCATAATAATTTACCAGATTTGAATGATGCTAACTTCTGTAACAACGGAATTTCATTATAAAATTTATATACCATATGAAGTCTCAGACAAATGCCTATTCTAGTAAACTGTCGTTAAATAAATAAATATATCGTGGCTATTAACGCCTCCTATTACAAAAGTGTATTGTTTTGCACTAAAGCCGAGAAGCCATTTTTTTAATATTTTCGTTCTTGGCGTGTGAAAAAACTCAGTGTCGACTTATAGCCGATTATAGCAGAAACGACGACAAAACCAGAAAAGAACTGCAGCACGAGACTCACGAGAGCTCACGTGGGCATCTGGCTCCAGATATTATTCAGATCCACTTCATTATTTTAAAAGCATTAAACCAGTTATAGGTGGGGATCCGGACAATGCACCTTCACCTTTAGTGCACCGTCAGGAGAAACAACGAAGACTTCACGGCAGGCGAAATTTTACTCCTTATAAATTCCTTTTCCAAAAATTGGACCGTCGATTCGGAAATAGGGTTTGTTCATGGTGAAAGCCAGTTTTCCTGTACCGCATAACCTCACAGATCCGCAGGTTCCACTACGTTGCCACCGCTCTTCCACCCGAAACAGGAAGCGATGTACAAAGTTTATTCCTCGTTCCACCACAGAGCGAGCCTTACACCACCATGAAGACGAAACTTGTGAAGGACACGTCGACATTTGAACAGCGCCGCCTACACGAACTCCTGACCAGAAATGACTATTTCGGCGACCACAAAAACATCGCAGCTGCTACGGCACCTCCAAAAACTCCTCGTCGTAGCGAGCAGCATCATTCGTCACGACACATCTGAAGGAATTATTTGTTAAGCGATTGCCGACAAATGTCCGCATGGTGCTCGCCATGGCGCCAGACCTCCAGTTGACCGCCCTGACAAAACTGGCAGACTCCATTATGGAGGTTGCCACACCACCGGCAGCAGAGTTGCACCAATCGCGAGTACCGACAAAATCATCTGTTGATTCATCGTCCACCAATTTCTCCACAGAGCACACAACCTACGGGATGTTTTGCAATGAGAGTTGATTGATCTCAGAAATGAAATAGCAGCAGTTGGATACGCTCTCGATACACGTCGCGGCAACGCACTCGAGGACAGCAACCCTCGAACTGCTCAATTTCACCTCAGTCCAGATTGTACCTGTACCACTGGAGATTGGAGACACTGCCAAAAAACTGCAGACCACCACCCGCAGCGATAAAGAATGCACCCCCCCCCCCAAGAGCAGCAAGTGGTCCTGGGACGGTTGCAGGCCGCTCATTCGTCGTCACAGATCGCGATACCAGGCGGAGTTTTCTTATAAACACTGGCGCGCTTGCGCGAAAAGTAAGCTTGCTGCCTGCACTCGCACTTCCTCGTCAGCCGCAGCAGCCACTGCTCCTCTCCAGGCTGCCAATAAAACACCCATTGTAACCTACGGTGGACGGGATACGAGATTTGACAGTCAACATCGGACCACGGCAAATTTTACGATGGACATTTTTATTTGCGAACGTTACCTACACAGTTTTGGGCGTGATTCCAATTTTGTTTAGCATATCATGTTGTGAATCTGATCAGCTGATTATATGACGATAATTTTTGTAAAGCTATATCTTGTTTTATAATAAACCCTTATACAATGAGAACACCAAAATATAATAAATCTAACAGCTCAAGTCTCTGCATTGCGACTTTCACCACATGGCAGCCTAAAGGGTTGCTGACTGTGACGTCAGAATGTTTTCGACGAACCACGGCAGAAGGACGATTGCGGTAAAAGCCGCCGCAATTACTGCGAAATTCGAGCTGCCGCAACTTAGATGTATTATTTTCTTTTTATGAAGTATTTTGTAGTGGCAATTTACTGGGTGTATCCAGACTTGAACACGTTACTGAAAAATAGTAAGGAATTACATTTACAATTACTCAAGGCTAAATTGTAATTTATTACAATTACAATTACCCTCCCATAAAAGTAACTGACCGTTACCCCAAAAAGTAATCCGTTACTTTCGTGGCGTTACTTTCAACAATATTGCCTTCAATTAAGAAACAAAGGGAAGAGGGTTGTTCAAGTTGTTATTGTTGCAGCCTGTTGCATTTAATGACCTTGAGTATTTTGAGCAACAACTGACTCTCGAAAGTCTCGTCAGACAATTTGCGTTAGTCTTTACTGAAGATGTCGACTGCTACGCTGAACACCCTTTGAACTGAGGCACTGGATGGGAGTGGCATATTGTGCCTCACGACTGTTTTATGCTCTGCATTAAGCTTCTTCAGCGAAGCAATGGAAGCACTATTTACCTTGAAGATAGAGCAAAGCTTCCTCGTTGCAGCCGTTGCCTGATATTCGAGAGTTTTAGTAGATCCTTGCGATACCTCTGATACCCCCGATAACAATATGACGCATGCGGAAAGGCGGCGGAGGAGTATCGGGTATCGTTATCGGAGTCATCGGACCGATCTACTAAAATTCTCCATTGTCGAAATCGCGAAGCTGTGGAAGTCATCATACATCTAGCCAAAACTAGAATAAGAATTGATTTATGTCCATCTTACTATACCGGCATATGTTGCCAGACAATAGCAAAACATAATTGTAACAATAATGTGATAATTAAATAATAAATAAGGCTTGGCTCGATATTCTTCTTCCTTTGGTTCTGAACAGGTCGAGCCTCGGTTGAGACGTTGGTGAATAAAAATAAAAAGTTTCCAGTATATAAATATAAGAAATAAAAAAAAAACAGGACACTCAACAACATTTAATTCAAACATCGGTTAAAACAAGAAAATGTAAACGCACGTTTGCCGTGTGTACCTTTCTTGGTGCCGTTCAAAAACGCACGGAGCACGAATCGACTGCAGTTTACTCCGGTGTTCTCCAGATAGATGTCCGCTGATGCCACGGGCAGCGAACGGCAGAGAGCTAAGCCCCACCATGGCCCCACTCACGTGATTCGCTCTCTCCTCAAGCCCAGAATATCGAGTCTACGTCAGCCACCATTATGTTTTATTTGTAAAAATATCTGCTTGAGAGTGCTCGCAAAAAGCTGACTCACAAAAAGGGTGACTGAGATGCAGATTCCTAAATAAAGTGGGCCAACCCTAGAAGTTCGACCACAAAAAAGTAAGTAGCTATTAAAACAGGGTCAAGTAAGGTGAAAGACACAGAAAAAAATGCATCCTGTTTTCTAAGAGAAGATAAGTGTGCAACAACGAACGAGCATGCGTGTAGCATAACACTCTCTGCACATATTATCACATCCTTTTTAGTGGATTTTAGGGTAGACGGAGCGTTGTCTCGTGTTGTGACATTATGGAAATGGCCGTAGTCACTATAACCGAGAAGGACTTTGTTAATTCTTGTCTGTTCACTTACCGTCTCGAGCTTCTCAAAGAGGCACACAATCACCTGGTGTCCTCATCTCCCCGTTTCGATCGCAAAGAAAAAGACAAAGGGACAAAAAAAGCGGATATAACTTGCCCCCCCCCCCCTCTTTTTTTTTGTGTGTAAAAATGCTTATTTGGATTCTTCGACATTGTTGTTAGGGTCTACAAAAAATAGATTCAGGGGCTTGGTGTTGCAAAAAAAGGCTTTGCGGAACTGAAGAGTGCCAAGCCTCCCTTTGCGCTGGTCAATTCGCGTGACAGTGTCACTGCGCCTCGAATTTACCAAAATAAAAACAACCCTTTCTTTAAAAAAAGGGGGGGGGGGTTCCTGAAAAAAAAAATGTAACGGATTACAAGGAATCCGTTACGTAAAAAATGTAAGGGAATTACTTTAAAATTACTCTAGAAAATATGTAATTATTCCGTTACTAAATTACTGATAAATGTAAGGGATTACAAGTAATTTCGTTACTTGTAACGGATTACGTACAAGTCTGGGTGTATCAAGGCTCTTCATCCGACCGCAAAATTCGGTTTCTCAACCTATCGCGCTACGACTTCGTGCAGCGTTGCTCGCAGATGGTGCATTTGTTTGTTTTTTTGTTGTTTTTGTAAAATTTACAAAGAGCGAACTGTCCTGAGGAAAAAGTAAAGAAAGAAAAAGGCTTAGCTCCTATGGAAATGCGGCGAAGCCAAAGGTCTTCAAACAATACGCCGCCGTTTCGCACGGGAGACAAGAGATGGCACAAGCGGTTGCGATGCCAACTGCGCCAACGAACGAGCATACGGCGCCGAAGGCCGGCATCTTTAGCAGACGACCTTTTCGACTCAAAAGCGGCGCGAGCTTTTCTGATATCAGTTACCAATGCATTATTTTATCATCCTTACTGATAAAACATATTGAATGGACACATAATCGATTAGAAAATGGTTTGTCGGGATACCGATGTCGTCTGCTTTGCAGTTCCTTGTTGTAACCACGCCTGTTTTTGTTTCTGCGACTGTCGCCGCCTGCGGAACGCGCGCCGCTTTTGAGTCGAAAAGATCGTGTGCTAAAGACGCCGGCTCTCGGCGCTGTATGCTCGTTCGTTGGCGGCAGTTGGCATTGCAACCGCTTGCGCCATTTCTTGTCTCCCGTGCGAAACGGCGCCGTATTGTTTGAAGACGCTTTTGCTTCGCCGCATTTCGATAGGTGCTAAGCCTTTTTCTTTCTATAGTTATTCCTCAAATAAGTTCGCTCTTTGCAAATTTTACACAAAAAAAGCACCATTTCTGGGCACCGCTGCAAAAAGTCGCAGTGCGATAGGATAAGAAACCGAATTGTGCGGTCGATTTAAAGAACCTGGCCACTCCTTGATACACCCAGTATTTCATTGATCGGTTATTAACGTGCTATTGCATTTCCTTCCACTTCTATGTTAAGTGCAGAAACCTGGGATTTGTTCATCTAATTCGTTTTGATTACAAATTTGCACTTACTTTTCAATAATGAAAACGCTCACAATAAACGTTTTACAGAAATTCGAATTGACCCTGAGTATACCAAAAACTATTGAGTTTAATTATATCCAAAACAAAGGGCTGCTGTCAACGTTCTTTCGGTCTCCAGTAAAAAGTGACATTGAATTGAGATTAGCCTAATAAAAGGATCGTAATTTCACTATGCGGGCTTTTGAGAGCCTTCTAAAGTGCATGTTTGGTGCTTGTTGATCATTCGTACACAAATACCACCTCCGCAATCTTCAAGATTCAGTGTTGCGTTTCGCAGTGAGCGAGTTCGGCTAAGCGATTCGGCTGCGAGAGTGAGCGATTCGGCTGGAGAAACACTGATTTCTCCCACCCTTTCACTTCGCAATTCGGAAATCAACTTATCATCACATTTAAAAAGGCTGTAGCGCCTTATAAACAGGTGTCTTATTCCTTAGTCGGGGATTTTTAAAAAAAAATATTTTATTTGATGACCAAAAGATAATATGTGATCCTTAGCCTGCCGTACCCTTTCTTTGTTGCTTTATATTTTTTCCTCTATGACGTTGGACATCATTATAAATGACACCATATTTAAATACCCTGAAACGATTCTGAATTTTAGAACTTCAAGCCAATATAGAAAAGAAAGTGGTTCAAGACGAATATCTCTTTTTTCTTCTCCGTTTTGTAACACTTTGTTGATTAGTATTCCAACGGGAACAAAAAAGGTGTCGTGCCTTCGCGGAAGAATTCTTAAAAGAAAGAGAACTGAAGAGGATTGAAAAGTCGCACGTATTGTCTACATCAGTATAAAATGCAGTAGCACGAAAGCAACTTGGGGGGGGGGGTAGCTGCGTTTCCCTCTGACAAGAAGACGTTGCAGCAAGGCAAAACGAAGTGCGCGCTTTTTTGAACAACGCAAAGCGGGCGACACACGATCTCGCGCTCGTGGACTAAATATAACTGTTTCACCTCTGCACGGTGTCGGTTGCGCAACATGCTTGCCCATCTCGCGACACGAATATCACAGCGCGACTACAAAACTGTGACCCGGACGTGAATTAGTTCCGAGCACCTGTCATCCAGGTGAATGTTCTCCGCGACCGGAGACACTAAAACGATGCGGCTTCGCACGAGAGTGCGGACGGTCAGTCACCTTCCTCAAGCTAGGCCCCCACACTTGCGGCCTCCATCACCACATCTCTAGTCGCGTCTGCTGCCGGTACGTCGGGACGCATCCACTTCACTCGTACCCGCTGGCTCGGCACGCTGTGCTGCTGCTCCATCGACGCCGCCGCCATCTCCCTTCTGCCGCAGTCTACGGCGCGTTGTTGGCCGTCGATGGCGGTTCGGCTGTTGGGTCGCGGAACATCAGCGTCGCTTGTCAGCTCTACACCGCGATTCTGAGGGAAAAACTTGCAGCGTCCCCACAGCTGGTCGCATCATACCGCGAGCATGAGGTCTAGTTCGAGCCACCGGCGAGCCCGCTCTTTCCGCTGGCGGCAACTACGGGAGTACACCACACAGTCGAACCCCTTCGCCTGGAGGATCCGCCAAACGCCAGCCCACTTTGAGATCAGCGTTTAATCGGACGCTTTCTCAGCCCACGTTACCACACTCTGTTCAACCTTGCCATCCCCTCGTTTCCTCGTTTGCAGCTAGTCCCCGGGTACAGGTAACGATCTCTATACTCAGTTCACCCCTTTAGATGAGACTTCAGCCAATATACCTTTCGCTAAATTACCCAAGCATCAAAGAGAGTGTACACGCGCTGCACGTGTTCGCCTTCCCTAGGTATGTAACCGAAATAAAGCGTCCGTAAAAAGCGCGTGCGATGTGCCTTTGGTTTACGATTTTTGCTTTCGAACTGTTAGAGCGGAAGACACCATTAAGCGCAGCGCGGGTGCCAACGTTTCTGGCATTGTTTTATGATGCTCGGTTAATTCGGCAAACAGTCTGTTAGACTATCACGAGAGATCGAGCAGGCCGCTTTGAAGCGTTATTTAGCAGAGCGAGCGCTAGCGCTAGAAATGCATATCTGAAATTTAGGAGCGTGGGCAAGCTCTCAGCTAAAGGGCGAACAGAGTCACAGCCTCCTCTATACACACAAGGCCTGGCGGTTCGATGACCATGGAGTGCCCGGTTGCAGATTTGGAGCGCGAGGATCTGGTAGCACAGAGCATTTCTCGGAGAGTCTGGTATTCAGCGCCAGAGCTTTTGCAGCGGCGAGGACCCCAAACGTGGTTTTCGAACCAGACGAGAAAAGGAGCGGTAGCCCGAGGAACACGAGAAGCAGGAGCGGACATTCCATCGCTCGGGACAAGTGTGTTTCCGCATCTCGCCACAGCCGGGTGCCCATGGCATGCCTCTTGTCTACCGCTCTACCTTTACACTTTCGGCGGCCGCGACTTGGGGCGGTCTGCCAGGCTTTGTCAGTATTGAGGAGGCTATGCTGTAGCGTGTCTGCCTCTAACGAAGAAAACGTTGCCATGAGGCAATGCAAAGTGCGCGCGCTTTTGGATAGCGCATTGCATACTATGCACTTGCGAGCGCTCGTGGAGTAACATAACTCTTTCGCCTCAGCTGGGAGTTGGTCGAAAATTCTTTCCTACCCTACGACGCGAATATCGAAAGCATCTGCTGTAGCTGTAGTGCAAATTGGGCTCCATTACTTTCAAAAACAAAACAGTCGCTCTGCCGTTGAAGATGTCGGAAGAGGCTGAATACGTTGATGGTAGAAAAACTTCTTTCATCCAACAAGTGTTTCTGATAACTTCATTTGCAGTTTTGACTTCAACTTGGCTCCGTAATGTTGAACGTGCACAACATTGACCTATTGTTCAGTCAACATTAAAGCCAGTTTCTTGTTTAGTTAAATATTTAACTTGTCCTGAATCGCTGAAACTAAAACATTCAATAGATTTATAGGGGCTATTTCACAGAAAGAGTGCATGCTTATATGTCGCAAACTATTAAAACTGGTGTACTTGTCTTGTCATAGTTCGACATATGCCAGATTATTTCTATATTTCCAAAGCTTGTCAATGATAGATTTAGGGAAGATGTCCGAATCTAATACATGTTATTCAACTGTCATACCATGCTTTTATAAATAGGGAGTCTTGTGTTTCAATACAAGCACAGTACTCAACGAAACGAAAAAGAGCAGCGGAGCGCGTGGCCTCGTGTACCGGTGGCGCCATCTGCCAGGATAAGCGGTCTATCTGGTGCCGCCCTTTGCAGATGCGCGCAGCTGTGCCAAGCACTTAGCGGCTGTTCGTGCTCGGTGCACAGCCCCTGATAGGCGATCAACGCTGGCAATAAATTTGCGACATGAGAGCGTTTCTTTTTTTGTTTGAGTAGCATAAACAGTTTATCTGTCTCCAAAGGTGAATGTTGTAAAAACGTGACCACCACTCGCACTGATCTTACTGTTCATACTAAATAAATGTGTAGGGTCATGGCAGGTATGCTCTTTTTGTAGACTCAATTAATGAAATGTATTATTTTTTCACAAACTTTATTTATTATATATATATATATATATATATATATATATATATATATATATATATATATATATATATATATATATATATATATATATATATATATATATATATATATATTTCGGCCGTAGTCCGGCCTTCGCGACGAACGCTCGGACTCCGGCCGAAATAGGCCTAATTCGCTCTTTTTAAAGCACTGAGTGTAAAGACCATCACAAATAACGCATACAAGAACTAGACGCTAAAATGTATTTTTTAAAAGCTTTTAGTAATATAAAACATAAACATTTTTTTTCAAACCTTTATAGTTGCATTCTACGTATCCTCAAGCTTATGTATACCAAATTGGTTTGTCATAAAGCAATGTTAAGAAAAAACAAACAAAAAAATACTTTGAACGCAAACTGTGAAGATGCCTCTAAGATGCAAAAATAGAGAAAAACTTTTGAATTTTACCATTCGAAGTAGGCAAATATTGATTTGTTAATACTTTTTGAAAAGTTGAAGATACACGAAATGCCGGTAGAGAGGAGACGGCTATCCCTACATTAGAATATTTTAATGGCAGGCGACGTCAAAACCTTGAACTACTCACACGAACATCGTCCATATTTATGTCTTTTGGTTCGCCGGGAAGTTTTTTTTTAAACATAAAATATGATGATACAAGAATAATAAGAACCACTAATACACAATATATATATATATATATATATATATATATATATATATATATATATATATATATATATATATATATATATATATATATATATATATATATATTTTATATTTGCTTTTGCTCCTTTCTAGTTTTTACCTCTTCTTAGGTAATTATCCTTGCAAACTGCGTGATAAATAATTAGATCATTTTCTTAATATTTTCTACCTGATCATTTTTTATCAAAATAATCACACACTTTATAGTACATCATCCGGTTAAAATGAAAAAAACTGAGATCCCAGAGTTATTAGCGAAAGATTCGTAGTCCTACTTTTAAAAAAGTAAAATATGTTTGAGAAAAAGATTACAAAGGGTACACATATTTTTCTGTTATCTTCAGTAACCCTGTTATTATCTGGGTAAATAAACTGTTTCCTAGGTAAAGTCGCCATTAAACGCAATTAGCAAAAATGAGTGGTCGCCGGGCCCGCAAAATGGCCACACGAGGCGCTTCACCCACGCCAGCACAGCGGAAGCGAGATTGCCTCGCCAGTTCTATATCTTAAGCGAGGAGGAGGTCGGAACACAGATATGAGTTTCCAAAGCCAGCCAATATAAAACCCCCGCTTTGCCTCAGGCTTTCGCAGGACATAAACTAATGTGCACATAAGTTGCCTTTTTGCTTGCTCGCTGAGAGCTACTCTATCTTTAATAATATATACTGTTCTATTTTAATCATAAGTCTTAAGGTGCTGACTGGCAACGTCTATGAATGCAAGTACAAGAAAGCGTTTAAATAAGGTAACTGTCGGCCGATGCACGTCCCAGGTTGTGAAGTGGGAACGACCCAGCAACTCTCCATTTCGGCGTGTTCGTGAAAACGCTGCGCCGCGTGTGACAGTTTCACCTTCACGGCCGTTGATCAGCTGTGCTAATCTTTTTTCAAACCGACAATACACGAATGCGCAGCTTAGTCAGCGCTTTAGACTCTCTAACAAAATGATGCCAATAAAGGCGACTTTCATTATGAAAAACAGTGAAACATATTTCAAGAGAAAATATGGTCTCAAAGGACTAACGACTTCATTTCGTTTTCTGAACTCTCATTTGCTCCCCGATGTGACCATCTGGTTCGAGCTAGGTATTGCGCACAAAAAATGGGACCCAATCGCACTCGACGGGCACTAACCGAGAGGCGTGCTTGAGCAAAAGAAGCTATTTTGTTTTCTTAACACAAGGTGCATCTCCATGTTTTAATTCCCGAAGGCAAGCGGAAAGCTTGCCAGGAAAACAGCTAATATTTCGCTCGTCTTGTGGATCGGCGCGACTTAGCTCAGCACGGTGCCATGTGTTACCGAATTCTCACGAATGTTGCCAATTTCTTTAATGGGCCACGATCGTTGAGTCATTTCATAGTAAACTAAACTCGCGCGTTTTGTGTATCCAAGCTAACAATTCTTCTAACTCGCAATCACCCAGCTATCTCGTGAAAAATGATGTGTTGACGTTTGGCGCCAACATGAGTATTTATGCAAACGCAATATCTCTGAATACCAACAAACATCTTTTATTTTAAGTGATCAACTTTAAGAGTGTAGAAGACGCAGTTTTACCATCGCAGTCTCGCAGTCACAGTAAATGGCCATATAAAATGCTAAAGCGGAGTTACTGAAAACAACTCGAGATACGTCTCTGCCTCTGCCTGTTACCAACCTTTCTGGGTTATCATATGGTGTGCTCATAATCCGTGTTGACACACTTAATGCGCAGCACGTTCCACTCAGAACGCACATTTAGACACAGTACGCCAACATGTCGTCATCACTGTTTTAATAACATACCACATTAACAACGAAGAATGAATGTAACGCTCCTACAACGTCAGCCTTTACAACAACATGCCCGTGGCCGTAGCAAACAGATGCAAACAGAATAAAACAAAACGGCAGTGAAAATTATGAACGTTGAGAAAGAAAATGGAAAAAGAAATGAAAGAAAAACCCAACGTGTTTGCTCGGAAGTGAAGAGCTCTGATTAGTTGTGATGGATGTATTTTTGTGTCATGTGCCATGTACATCACTCGACTGGTGTGCGTGGCGCCGGCGCAAAACAAGTGAAAGAATGTCCACAGAACAGCCTGAGTCCTCTGCCTCCGATCTTGTCAGTTCCAATTGCTCTTGGTTGCGATTTTGCTCTCTCGAAGCGGGATTGCAGATTCAGCTTTGAGTTGCGGTGCTGCAGCATTGTGCTTGGTCTTTTCTGAAGTCACAAGTCAAGGGAACTCAATTAATGCATGAGAAAGTACTTTTGTTTACTACGTGTACTCATTTTCTGCGCATAAGAACTGTGTTCGGTTTCATAGCGTTCTCAAGCTGGCCACGCACGCGCCATGCGCTATTCTTTTTTGAATCATGGCTTCTGATTTTGTAATGTGTCACGAATGACGTGAAATTCAAATGCATGCGTTTATCTCGTAAAAGTGAGCAAAACGCTTATTCTACTGATGGTTTATTTTTGCTTTATAGACACTTTCAGGATCAGCTTGACAATTCAATATACATTTAGTTGATTTTAAATTAGAGTTTTGCGTGCTGATTGACTGAGCACGCTCCCACTGTGTTCCTATTCTCAGAGTACGGTCTACTTAAACTCTATAATACGGTGCTGGTACGCTGCAAATTGATCGCATGTTTTAAGTGAACCGTTGCTGCACTTAGCCTAGTTGTTATATTATTATGAGTGTGTTATGTCTCAGATGTTTGTCGAGTGATTCAGTATTTCGCACAACAAGTGTAACTAATAATTCAAATCTATCGCGCACAGAAAAGAAGCTGTCAATGCTCCAAGCAACTGTGCTCGGTCCACGACCGGTTTGAACAGACGTCGCAGTGTTTGTGTCATGGTCGACGCCAGTGCGGTCTTCGTAATTCGACCCTACCGTGTATTGTGCTACTTAAAAACTTCGACCTCGACCACCGTTGAACGTGGGGAATATCTACGAAGCGATAAAGCTAGATTTGACTTGAACTGCAGCATTTCGTTCCTGAGATTGCAGCGCACTGGGCAACCAGTGTGTCTGCTCGAGTCACATCTCTTCGGTGGGCCGTGATGTTTCGTTTTCAACTTTTAATTCAAGACGACTAAAAGCAAGGGTTCAAAATTTAGTGACTCGGGACCAAAGGTTGTGTTACCCTTTAGCCCCAGTGGTCTAAGATTAAAGGAGCGAAATATGGTCCCAGGGGTCTAGGTGCAGGTGTGCAGCATTCAGTCCAAGGGGTCTGTATGCCAGGGCGTAACATTTAGTCCCAGGGGTCTGAATGCAGTGGTGCAAAGGTTATTCCTGGGGGTTCAACTTTCAGGGATTAGGGAGTTTTAGAATAACGGTACGCAATTTTAGCGCACGCTAGCGCTAAATTTAGCGCTTGTATTAGAGCACGTGACGCAAGAGAGTTTTAGAATAGCGTTTCTCCGTCGCGACCCAAAAGCCCAAGCATCTCGCGTTTGTGACGCCATTCAGATAGTCACAATTATTATTTAACACACGAAATGCTTTAACTTTAGAAAAAAAAACAAGCTTTTGGTCCAGAGCACCATTTTAGATTTGTTTGAACATGAGAATGCGACGCGAGCGGTTCACCGGTCGTGTCCGCTTGCGTCGCCAGGGCAAGAGAGGTCTCATGTACTGACCTTCGCACATCGTACCTTCGCCGAGAAATGTTCGCGCGTCGCAAGCATCAAGTTGCCGGTGATCGTTGCCAAACCGAGTACAATGTCGTCCCGTGTTGAAAATCGCAGGTCGCGACGATGCCGCCGACGTCGCACTCACGACGCCGTAAAGCAGCCGCTGACATAATCCTGGAAGCCGCCATTTTTTTAAACTCTGCTCGTCTTGGCTTTAGCCAACTTTTCATCACGAATCCTTCTTGAAGAAGCGCAGTGACTCTTTGCGTACGCACGCTATTTGCGAGAAATATAGAACGCTAAAATTTCACACGCAGAGCGCAAAACCTGGTTTGCATTCGAAGCATGCGCAGTGGCGACGGCGCTATTTTTTGCCTACGCAAAGCTTTAGCGTGAGCTATTCTAAAACTCCCTATTATCAGAAGGGGTGTAAAAGTTGCTGCAGTTTGCGTTAGTTTCCCAGAGAACTGATGGCTGTAGCAACGCATTTACTCTTGGAGGGCCTAAGTCGCGCTCCCCTATTTCTTAGAGTGAGGGTAGTTTCATAGGATAGTGCATGCCCGTACACTAAAAGAAAAAAGGGAGCGTGACTTGCTCCCTCAGGGAGGAAATAAGCTACCAAAACCATTAGTCGCCTAGGAAAGCAACGGTAACAGGACCAACTGTTGCGTCCCGTCCGGTAGCACCTCGCACTAGCAATGTTGGGACTAACTGTTACACCGTTCCCATTGCACCCCGAGGACCAACTGTTAAGCCCTTGCACTTGGGCACCTAGTACCCACTGTTATACCGTTTCAAATGAACCTCGAGGATCAAATGCCAGGCCCTTCCACTTGGACCCCTGCGCTTAATCGTTGCGCCCTTGGATTTAGGCCCCTGGGACTAAAATTTAATCCTGCACATTTGGCCCCCAGCCGCAAAATGTTGAACTTTTGCTGCTAGTCCCTTCGACTCAAAGTTACGCAGAACTGAATAAACAAGCTTTGCGGAAGTCGCCTGGTTGCTTGGTATACTTCACTCTCAGAAACAAAATTGTGCAGTTCAGGTTAAACGTAGCTTTATTGCCTCGTAGATACACATAACATTCAAGAATGATTGAAGTCGAGGTTCCTGGGTGGTAGAATTAAGGAAAAGGCCAAATTCCGAAGAGTTCACTTGCGTTGACGATGGCTTCGATACTGGGACCTCTGTCCAAACCGGTCGTGGTCCAAGCACCGTTTATTTTGGCACCGGCAGCTTCGTGCCTGTTTGCGATGAATTTGGATTATTAGTAAGAGGGCAGCGTGAAATACCCGAACGCTCGACAAAAGTATGAGTTATACAACACGCATTATAAAATAACAAATGGGCTGCGTAAGTGCTACAATACCTTACATATAACGTGCGATCGATTGACAGACAAACCAGCGTAATATTAAATTTTCAGTAGACCGTTCACTGCGAATTACAGATTCAGCATGCGCGTGCTCAATCGATGTTTCATAGTGAAGGCACGAGCTCCTGCTAGCAAGGCGATAGTCTAGTGTACGATCCAATAAATGTCTGCATTGAAGGGGCCTTGAAACGAGTTTTCTACTTCTTCCTCCTTAGCTTTAATCCTCAACTGAAAGGCGAACTGAGAAATCACGTCGTCGTGAAATGCTTGGTCACCGGTGCGTTGACTCCAAGGTTATACCATGCTTTTTAAAGGGGCGATGCAACAATTTTTGTACTTCGCGCAAATACCGCTTAGAACGGATCCCTGACATTAATGACCTATGAAACACGCGTTCGTTTTTCACCCCACGCAATAGAAGTCCCAGAAAAAAATTAAAGAAAAACGAGCAGCGTTTACTCCCTCAACTCGCAGCCAGAACAAGCGGCCACGTGACCTGGAACCGATTATATGCCGCCAATGTTGATCATAGCCACGCGCTGGGGTTGGCAAAGCACAGGACACGCGCTGAGTTCCAGACATTGTTATGGCTCGGCTATTGTCGTCGTTGCAGCGATTGGACACGGGCCACTACCCGAAGACTTCTCGAGCTAGTTATTATCACGAGCCTAAATCGAGTGCCCACGCAATGCTCGGGTCCAATCTATGAACAGCATTCAAATATCGTCATATGGGGGTGCCCACTTTACTGCGATCCCCACTTTACGTCATCAAATTTTGCAAAGAAGAGATTGAATGAAAATGATCTCTCTTATCCTTAGAAATTACACCGCAACAAAGGAGTTTCTTGACCAGTGGCGTTGCGTGCGAGTATCCTTGAGTCCCACTAGTGCCAGTAAGCTCGTGTAAAGTGAAAAACATTCCAACTGAATATCGTTGCACAGCTCCTTTAAGCACACCTTACAACTAGATATTTGGAAGTGACGATAAGTTCCGCCAGAGCACTGATTGGCCGCGAACGAGAATCCAAATATTCGTCAACAGATTGATTGTTCACGACCCCATACGTTTGAGTGACGCAGTTCTTGTGTCCAATGCATGAGCTGGATTCGGCTGATGTCATTTTGGAACCGCTGACATGATTTGGATACCGCGGATGTATCATAGTGAAATGGCGGAGATCATTAGAAGGAAATGAAGAACAATATAATCCGCTGAATTTTCAAATGTTCGTACCAAAAAAGCTGGCTTTTGACTTTCCGCACTTTTTCCTTTGGCCTACTAAACGATATGCGATTAGTAAAGTCCCAACTTAAAATCGTTTATCCGAGCCTAGAATTTTTTCATGGCCCCTTTAAGGCCGGTTTTCACATGCAGCGAAGCGCTGAGGTATAGCAGCTCACGTGTCGTCAGCAACTTACCGTCTGCCTTGAGCAACAGTTTGGACGGTGCGATACAAACCTGGTGAACGATCCCGTGAGCACGCGCTTAGCGCGAGGTCAGTGCAATGCTTGTAGCGCGTCGCTGAATGTGTGAACAGGCCTTTATTATCAAGCGGCACATGCCAGGGTCTGAACAACACAAAAAATAAGCCATCGGTAGAATCGGCGTTTCCCTCGATACGATTGAATATCAGGTCTCTGTGCTGCATTGCAAAATCAGCATCCATGGTGCCAAGAATGAAGAGAGCATGGCGCGTGCTTTTCAAGCTCGAGAATGCGTTCAAACTAAAAACACTTTCTGAAGCCGCATTTAATGAACACACCATGAACAAAAAACTTCATCATACCTTAATCGAGTTCCCTTAGCTTGTGACTTCAGAATAGACCAGGTGGAGTGTTGCAGCACCGCGAATCCAAACCGGATCCCGCAATTATCGGAGAAGACGCAGGGAGAAAAAACGGCGAACAGCGTCTGACAAAGGCGGTATTTCAAATTACTAAAAGCCGGTTCTTTTCAAACAAAGACCCCTTTCCCTTTTCCCTGCGTGCCTTATCTGCCCAATCTGCCAAAGAATGCGGGGGAGAGGGGTTGGATGAGGGCAGGGGAGGGAGAAGGGCCGGAAAGAGAAAAACCTTTTTCCCCGAGCACGACACAGACCACACGTACACAGCATTGCCCAAGGACTTGAGATGGTTTCAATTTTCAACACGCTTGTCGAGTGACGTACGAACGAACGTGTTTTTGTTTTTTTTGAATTTTTAGGGGGATTTTTTTTTCTTTTTTTTAGCCATTTTGTATCACCAAGGTGTTGCCATGACTGACGTTCCAGGCGAGGTTCGTTCTTGATTGTTCATCTGGAATATTATCTGAAACAGCAACGACGACGGCATGAAGGCGTCTGGATACTGCCCCTGAATGTGCTTTTTGAGTGTAACGTGCCGTGCATCAAATGTTTCGTTGCGGATTTTGAGTTCGACATAGGACTACCAAGAAATGTTGGTCACGGCGAGACGCAGAGACGAGTCTCAACTTGTTCTCAGTAACTCAGATTTGGAGAGTGAGGTGACCATTTAATCTAACTGTGAGACTCCGGTGTGAAAAGCGCTTCTTCTATAAACTCCTAAGTTTTATTTGAGAAAAAAAGAAGAAAACACTGGTTATTATTTGGAGGCGTTGCGTTGGGATAAATGCTCCTTGGTTTTCAGAAGGTCAAATTACGTGAATGGGACTTGTCAAATGCCAACACATCGTTGTTGACGAGATAGCTAGGCGAAGTCGAGTCAACAGATTCATCTACTTGCATTCCCAAAACGCAGGAAGGTCTACCGTGCAATGTCTGAATGATTGTGGCACATTAAAAAAATTCGCCAGTTTCGTCCGAGTTTCGTCAACACTTTCTGCCATGCAGGGTTGAGTCGCGCCGATCCCCAAGACAAACAGACTCTCAGATGTCCTCCTGGCGAACATTCGGTTCGCATTCGGCGTCTAAATCATACAGATGCACCCTGTCTGAGGAGGACTAATGACTGATTTTGCTCGCGCACGTATCTCGGTTCGTCCCAGTCGAGCTCAGCTAGTCCCTCAGTTTTTGCGCACGGTACCTAGCTCGAACCAAATTGTCCTTTCAGGGAGCATTTGGGAGTTCAAAGTACCAAATGCTGCCGTTAGTCCCTTGAGGTCAATTCTTTTCTTAGAGTGTATAGCATCAACAGCTCAGCAAATAAAACCTCTTTAAAGCATTACTTAAATTGGGACTTTACGTAGATTTTAATTTCAAAGTTAGAATCTCTCATTCTGGGTTTCAGAAACCTTTGAGACCACACGACTTGGAAAATATTGTTCTTAAATGGCAAAAACCTCAGACTCACTTCCTTCCGTGCCCAAAATTTTCTCTCACATATCTCCTGCTGCCTTTCCTCCACGTACTTTTATATTTATCTTTGTTGTCAAGAGCCAAAAAGAAATCGAGGCGGCGGAATCCGTCTTTCAGGATGCGTGTCGGGGTTTAAACAAATTATTCTTTGAAATAAATGTTTATAGTGTTTTTCGTGTAAGTCGGGATTATGTTATTCTTCTTTAATGTATGCGATGTGGGAAGAAACTTTCCCCGTGATAAGAAAGTTTAGGTTCAGACGTTGACATATGTCACTTCGCTTGGCATCTACGCTAACCATATGAGGGTAACGTTTACGCAAGGCGAGTGTCGTCCAAACAATAAATTACTATTTCCCAAAAAGCCTTTTATTTTCAAATCCAGCTGCAATGTATCCGCAAGGTGATGTTTTTGTTCTTGACACTGATGGAACCGTGCACTCATCCTTGGAAGCTGCCAGCCAAGTAGCCGCCGAAAGGTTGGTCGTGGCAGCTTTACATCGGAAGTTCCTAAGTGCCACTCAGAATAGAAGGAAGTTCGCAAGGGTGAAAACCTTTTATCTATACACTTTGTTGGTACACAAGATTACGGTTCCGTCCCATCTGCCGCAGAATTTTTTAAAGTGTTGTATATAAAATATCTGCAGGCCTAACAGTAAAAATACATGTTTCAATAAAGCGCCCATGTGTCTTACGAAAAACTTGGAAGTATCTGTCAGCAGGACGTTTGTTCGTTATGTTTTACAGTTTTATATTAGAAATTGACAAGCGGCTGCCACAACAAATAAGTTATTTTATACCCAAATCTGTTTCTATAAAATGTAAATCTTTTTATGTCCAAATATTTTGTAATCCTCAAACATCCACTGAGAGTTTGGTTGGAAGTTAGCGAAAGACCAGTGCGCAACAGAAAACGTGAAATTATTACAATTTATTAAATATTCTCAGTGAGTATTTTTCTGTATCTTATGTCATCTTAGGATGGAGTAAAATCCAACTCTATAGGCTGCCGGGTCTAATCACAAGCCTGTTGGAAACCACGTAGTGCATTTGCTCTGTTGTACGTATTAGTCTGCCAAGTCGCGTCCGTATGAGGAGGCGAGTTTTTCGTCGGCCTATAGCACACTCGTGGCACTTCCGTCTACTTGCCTTTACAGAAGACTACTGAAATAATTAAATACAGTCTTGCAGCAATGTGGCGAAGAGAACCCGGGATCAGAACCAGTGGCCATTGAGACATAAAGATGAGTTGGATAGAGTGTTCGTCGGGAACGTGCGAATGGACTACATTGACTCTATTACTGACATTGCGTGGAAGCGAGACACGGTTTCGGGTACATACACAAACGTTGGACTGGATTATATTTCTATGGCTAAGGCGAAACGACTTCAAGTCGGTGTTCTCTACGCGCACACAGAAATCTTTAAAAACTTGACATGTTTACGAAATATGGCATGGATGTTTACTAAAGTAAATTCCATGTACAGTGCGCCTTAAACTTAACGCCGCCACGGAATTTGCCGTTTCTGACGGTCTCTGCGGGGGCCGATTAAACTATCTGAAAAATGTTTGGGTTCCCGATTTATACCCCATTCTGAGAAGGCATCTCGAATGCCTTGGTGACAAATTTAACAGTAAGTAGCCGACACAAGCACTATGTATGGGAACCCCATGGAGGCGTCAAGTTTGGGGAGCACTGCACCTTTTCTTCACCAATATAAAATGGTTCGCTATCCCAACAGAGACACTATAACCCTGAGATTAGTTTTCTTCGTACACTACGTATCATAAATTCTCTTGCGCACTCTTTTGCGATGCTGATGCCAGCATTTCTGCGGTAGTGCTCCTCCCTCCAAGGGCGGATTTTCGGGTAAGGCCTGGGGGGGGGGGGGGAATCTGCTAAGATATGACGTTACGGTTGAGCCTTGCCTATATCTATTTTGTTTGTTTAATGGTTGCTCTCACTAAAAACTAAACTCTTGGCTGGTGTATATCAATGATCTTATTTTTATAAAAGTTGACCTTGGGAATTTTAGGGGGCTGCTGGCCACCTTCTTCCCCCCTTCCCCCCCCCTAAATCCGCCCCTGCCTCCCACCAGCCCTATGGTACTTGTCCATTGTAGGGCGAGCGGAGTATAGTAGACGAGATGTTTCTGCATGTAACTCTACTTTGTTACGGCAAGAATAAAACAGATATGCCAGGATCGGTAATAAAATTAAATGTTTTCAATTTAGAAAAGCAAAATTTCTTCAACATGTATTAGTAAATATTAAATAATGTAGTGCTTTGTTAAATAAGGATTTCATTGAATTTGTGTCCATTCTTCAAACTTCTGCCTCCAGAAAAATGTTTAATTGGTTTTACCTTATTTAGAACCCTAGAAGAACCAATGAATATTATCGATTGGCCTGGCCTTTATGCCAATGCTGATGGAATTCTTTTAGAGGAAAATATACAGAGATATATTATTACTTCCTTTACCATGATCTTATCTCTGCAGCCATGGGAGAATAGGTTGGTGATCCACCTACGCTAGGATATCAATGGCAAATGCTACAATGCTGGAAGTATTCACGGAATGAATGAAATTAAATTATATCGTACGATTTTTAGGTTATTAAAATTTATTAATATTTAATACAAAACTTCCACCTGGTACAATATTTTTATAAACGATGTGCTTGAAGGCCTCTAGTTTTATTGGAGAAGATGTCATACGCAATATCTAACACTGAAGCAGAAACAAATATTAAACGACCTCAAATAAAATAGTGACACAATAATCATACAATAATACGGCTGTTATTTTTCTAAATAGAGCCGACATATTAATAAGATGTAATTCAAAACATTAATTGTATACAGAACCTTTAAGTTGACGTGGCTTTCGTTCTTCGAATGTCACAAAAATGACTTGCCAAACGTTATTATATTCGTACTCTTGTTACCGTGAAAAGCACAAAAGAGCAAGAAATTTTTGTCTTTTTTTATGCGTGCGCGGTTTTCGTTAAAACAAAAACCAATATGTCTAAGAAATAAATATACATTCCTTTTAGCGACTATTTTGAAAGCTAAGATAGTATATTCTCAAGTGCTATTTTGCCTTTCATTGATCACTCATTCAACGCATTTTCCGAAAGCCATAAAAGGTGGTATAAAACAAATACGAGTTATTTATCTAAATAAAAACCTTTCTCGCAAAACAAGGCGCCAAACCAAGCGAGAACCTATTAAGCCCAACACCCTGCGGTATTGAAAGAAAACTGCAGGTTTCTTTAAAAAGCAAATCAATTTCACATAGTGACGATATTTATTTTGAATAGATAGGAATGATAATCTTAAAAAGGAAACTGTGTTGTAGTTGTAACTGAGTTTATAAGTTAGTTAATATTATTTCGCTTAAATTTATAACTGTGTAGTAAAAATATTTTTAAACTGACCTTATGAAACTTTGTCGCTGATTAATAAGCTTCTGCAATAAACTGAAAGCATGTCAAGGTGGGAAGATTGTCGGAAATATTTCCAAAATTTGAAATTTCGTACCTACCAACAAAAGATTAGACAACCTCTGGCGCTGTTTCACTCTTGAGCAAAGGATTCGGTGTCTCTTTTGGGGATCCTGTCCGGTCAGTGCAACAGTAAACTATTTTAGAATTGCGGGACTTCTGCAATACCATCTATGCAGCATAAGAATTGAAATGGAGTTTCCGCCCACAGACGCA